>BQKZ01008701.1:12238-38394 GCA_036244855.1 Temnopleurus reevesii
AATACATTCTATAAACATACTGTTAATTTCAAATTTTCTTGACATTGTACTCGTTATTCTAGGTCTTTTTTAATGTCTTTCATGAATCTTACATGTCTTTATTAAGTAGATAAATTTGTTTTTTTTTTTTTCTAGAAGAGATTCTACAAAATATTACGCCTGCTGTCAAATGAAAGAGTTTATTTTTTTTCAAAATTCGTGTAGCATTTATGACCTGTATTTGTTCTTACCACTACGTTTAATAATACACATCACATTTCACATGATTTTCCCGATAGATTATTCAAGTCATTTGGCTGAAGTATATTTACTTATCATCTTTTATATTCATATCGGCTTTTTTTTCTGTGTTTCTTGACATAATGTAAATCGATTTATTAAAATGTTTTACAAAAGAAAAAAGGAAATTATAAGTTTATTTGACATATTTTTTGTATACTGATGAAGTTTGATGGAAGTATATCTAATGTTTCTTTGATATTTTATTTAATAAAATGTTTACAAGTAAGATTTACATACAAAAAAAGAGAATTATAATTTTATTTTGTTTCATTTTTTTATACTGAAGGAGTTTGATTTTTTTTTTAGTGAAGTGATTTGTGACTGATTTCGTTTGTGATAGTTGTGCTGTTTTCTGTTTGGTGTATTCTGATGAAGTTTGATTTAGTGAAGTAACTTGTGACTGATTTGTTTGTGATAGATGTTCTTTTTTTTGTATTCTGATGAAGTTTGATTTAGTGAAGTAACTTGTGACTGATTTTGTTTGTGAAAGGTGTGCTGTTTTCTGTTTGGTGTATTCTGATGAATTTTGATATTTCAGTGAAGTAACTTGTGATTGAATTCATTTTTCATAGGTCTTGTGCTTTCTGTTTAGTGTATACTGATAACGTTTCAGAGGAAATGAAAAAAATATTTAACCAAAAATCTCACTCAATATGCTGTTGACAGATTATGCAAAGTAGTGTCAGATTTTGTTCCCGGTGACAGTTTTCTGTGTACTAGCTGTCATCGATATTCCATGAGGAAAACCAAAGAAAAGATCAAATTAGATGATTTACAATCCAAACTTAAAGCTGAGATAGAACATTTTTCCCAGGATGATGATCCTAGAATTATAGATCAGGCCTTGAAAGTAACTCTTCAAGAGCTTATAGATTTGTGCAGAATAGAACAGGGCTTTTTAATCCCAGATGCATATGATATTTATCTTAGTACATTGAAAAATCTTAGCAAAAATGAATTACAGTTTCATTACCAAACACACCTCATTAAACTAAGTTTCCACTGTAGTCGGAATAATCTTATGTTTAAGTTATGCTTTCATCAGGGGGATAATGGATAATAACAATATAGAAACTATTTTGTATTGTGGAATGATCCTTTCCAGACATTTGCTGCATCAAATTAAAATGCAGGGACAAGAGATTTGTATATTAGATCTTTGTATGAACTTTCCACTCTATACTTAGGTATCTCTTGTAGTAGTAATGTATGGCCAGTAAAATGGGTTTGCTAAATATCATGCATAGGAAAGGGGTGTTATTACTCTTTAATTTACTGTAATAATCGTTTCAATAGAAGAATTTTTAAGCAAGTTATTGCCATTTATAAACACAAATGTTGTGCTCATGAATATTCATAAGCTCTTCGATGTGTGCATATATGTTGATTAAGCGTGTTACGCACACAGCGATGACTGACTGTAGATAAAAGGTGCATTACAAATGCTGTGTTTATCTTAATTATCTGAGGAGACAGACACAGAATTGTATACGTATGGTTACACAAAAATTCCCCAGTTATCGTAGGACTTCCTACATCGGAGAGACTGAAGGTAGTAACTCTCAATGGGGTGACAAGGAATCCAATGCCAGCCAAGCAAACTGAATGTTCACACAAAATCGCTAGATTTGTTAGAGAAATTCACAACTACTGTAGCAGATGCAGGCAAGCAGCCACTTGAGACCAATTTTTATGTTCTGAATGGGAGTGACCTAGCATTACTGCGTAAATGCACGGCCACAGACTTAGGTTTGCTCAATAAAGAGATTAATTTGCTAGAGGTGATACATGTACATGAAAAGTACTTGAAATGTTTCAAAGGAATTGGTCAACTGACTGATTTCATATTTGAACGACATATTAATAAGACTGTAGCTGCCACAGCTCAATGTAAATTCCATACCCCAAAGAATGAGGCAAAAAGTTGGAGAAAAACTGGATGAGCTTGAACCATTAGATATAATTAAGAAAGTCGAAGGGCCTCCCCAATGGGTAAGCCCAGTTATAGCAGTACCAAAACCTAAATGGTGAAATACGTGTGTATGTAGATATGAGGCAAGCGAATAGGGCCATTATCACAGAGACATCCTATTCCGACAGTAGATGAGATTCTGTTTGACATGAATGGAAGTAAAGTGTTTAGTAAGTTAGATCTCAAGTACGGCTATCACCAGCTAGATTTGGAGGAAGAGAGTCGAAAGATTACAACCTTTGTTACAAAGTGCTGTACAGATACAAACGCTTGGTGTTTGGAATCGGTGATGCTCCTGAGAAATATCAAAGGGTAATATCACAAGTGTTGAGTGATTGCAAAGGTGTTCAGCATATCTCAAATGATATCATAGGTCATGACAAAACCAAGAGTGAGCATGAAGTGAGACTGCAAAAGTTGCTTGACAAGCTCAGTTACACACACTTCACCACAAAGAAAGTAAGAGGAGATACAGCATGGCAATATATTTTCCATGCATAATGATTTTTGCAAAGCCTAGTTTACTATATTTCTTCTCGACAGTCTACTGCTAATCGGACAGCATGTGCTATTTTCTTTAGAAACTAAAATTCTTTTGAAGTTAGATCAACACCATGGAGTTCACCAATAAGACCCCTGGTGAATATCAATCTCTGACCTTTTTGAGAAAGAATCAAACCCTTGAATTTGACGGAAGATACTTATTTTACATCATTTCCTTGCTGATATCAGAGAAATGGTGGGAAATAAATGTTATAAGATCAGGACCAATGGCTGAAAAACTTGTTTTCAAAGTGATTATCTGTTCCAAAGTCACAAAAATACAAATGTGTATGAAATGTTTTCTATCACATGTAGGATATGGGGGATTTCATGACTGTGGCAGTATTTATCATACATCATTTTATAATTTCTTTAAAATTCAGGCTTTCTAAGCACATGACAAGTTCAAGCAATCTATTCAGGAGAAAATGACAAGGTAACAGTTCTAGGACAAGTCACAGAAAATGGGCCTTACAGATGGCCAGTGTACTCTATTTCTTCTCAACAGTCTACTGCTAATCGGACAGCATGTGCTATTTTCTTTAGAAACTAAAATTCTTTTGAAGTTAGATCAACACCATAGAGTTCATCAATAAGACCCCTGGTGGATATCAATCTCTGACCTTTTTGGGAAAGAATCAAACCCTTGAATTTGACGGAAGATACTTATTTTACATCATTTCCTTGCTGATATCAGAGAAATGGTGGAAAAATGACAATATAAGAAAATCGGGACCGATGCCAGAAAAATTTTGCTTTTGTTTTCAAACCAATTACCTGATCAAAATAGGTGAGTTCAATGGGAGCAAAATTCTCTCAAAGTCAGATAAACATCATGGAGTTCATCAACCTCTGGATTCTTTGAGAAAGAATCAAACCCTTGAATTTGACGGAACAGAATTATTCCATGCGATGAGAAATCCATAAAGGAGAAAATGACAAAGCAACAATTTATGACAAGTCAAAGAAAATGGGCCTTACAAATGGCGAGTGTACTTTATTTCCCCCTCAACAGTCTACCGCAATCGCAGTACATGCATGTACAGGTAATAGTTAATTTGGAGAGTCAAGTTCTATTGAAGTCAGATCGACATCATGAACTTCATCAATATGACCCCTTGAATTTGAGGGAAGAGCATTATTCTCCGTCATCTCCTTCCTGATATCAGAGAAATTGAGAAAAAAAACAATTGTATAAGAAAATCAAGACCAATGCCTAATACATTAATTTTCAAAGTGATAATCTGATTAAAATAGATAAAATCACTAGGATATGGCACCTGAATGATGGAGAGATTCACCAAAGCAAAATAAGGAGTGTTTCAACTAAGTGAGAACTCCTCAATGTCTATTCGCATTTCTTTATCTGACAAATAATCATACCAAACATTTGTCAGCTTAACATACATTGTTCAACAGTCTATACAATCTCAATGCCATGAAAATGGAAGACATTACAAGAACTGTAAGGGCTAAGATCTACTGCTGGATTAAGCTACACCCAAGCACATGGGTGCTCGGTCTTTTTTTAGTTACTAACAAAATTATCATTTAAGACATCGCAACAAGCATGCAGTCAAGAACAAGGAAGATAGGTGTAAAAGCGGTTCCAAGTGACCGTCTTCTGCTGGATACAGACGCCCCCTACTTCCCCGTCTCACCTCGGAAGCCATGGCATTCTGAAGCTCTCATTGTAGACGTCTTTCTTTAATAAATTCATTCAATTTGAAAGAAGTGGAGATTGAAAACTGATAAACAAATAAATAAATTGTTCTTCGCACATTAAAAGCCAAATTAGAGATATAAAAATATAGTTTTTGAATATTTTGCGGAACGACAGTCTATCCGGATAAAATAAGCAGATAACTTCGGAAACATTATTTTCTTATATAAATTTGATTGAATCTGGCGAAAAAGTCTTGTGAATTAATTTCCACAAATTTCTATACAGTTATTTAGCTAAGTAGTTTTCCTGTATTTTCCAATCAGAAATTTCTTAAGATGTCTTTACAAAGGATAAAGATTACAGTAATACATGCACTTATGAAGAACTGCTGACTCTTCCCGGAGTTGGTCCAGCAACGGCAACCAAAATTATGGAGGCTAGAGCCTCAGGGGACCTCACTCTGGAAATTTTCATGAACATTCCAGGCATTCAGGGAGCCGAACTTTTAGTTTGTCTTGATTTCACTCCTGTACAGGCTACTGTGTATACATCATCCGTAATGGAGTCGACAAGGATTGAAGACTCTGCTCGGGACTCGCCCAAGCCTGCTGTGACTGGCTAGTCTCATCCAGCAGTTTCAAGCTCGGCGAGCCAGCAGGGTCTGCAACCTCCATCTACACATGTAGTGGTTGGTGGGCAGGGGGGGGGGCACGTCAGCGCTGCGTACTCCTGCGCATGCGCTGCAAACCCCACATACACAAGGGATGCAGCCTATATGCAGGCATGAAAAATTTCTGCGGTTCCGCGGATTTCCGCTTTTTTCCCGATCCTTGTTTTGGACCGCTGTATAGCAACAGCATTGTTGGAACGATCGTTGGTGGAACGTAAACAAATCAAATCTCTTGGTTTTATCTTGGAATGATGGAATCATGGCATTCTGTGGACTAAAAATAAAGCGAAAAGAAATTATCGTATGAAAGCGAAGTGAGAAGAGAAAAGGGCACTTCTCAATCTCAAGACTACCAAGAAGCAAATATCGAAGAGGAAGTTCAGAGAGGAGTCAGAAGCAGTAGCAAAGCACTCCAGAGTAGCCCACATCCAGACACTAATGACTACAGGCAAAAAAAAAGGCATTTGTGAGGTATGGTCTCCATGTTGAATGTGTTCATTGTTGTTTTACATGTACATCGTTTTGTATGATCCCAAAATACTGTACTTGTACATCTGTCATCAATATAAAAATATTTTGTTGAGAGCATTACATTATTTATTGCTTTTTTCCTAAAAATTTTCTGGAAGAGATGTGAATAATTTGTAACGAAGCATGTAAATTAAAATTGTAGCAGGTGAATTTTTCCCCTACCCATTAAAAATAAGTGAAAATAAACTTACTGAAAATATTTCTGACAAAAACTGCAACAAATCTGGTCAAATTCTTAACTTTTATTTTCAACATTAAGTTGTAAAATATAGGCTTATATTGCACCAGAGAGCATCTAGAACCCCAGAGCTTTTTCATGCCTGTATATGGAGCGCCGATTACGCACCAGGGGATCCAAACAGGGAAATTTTGAATTTGCGCACTGGAGTGCTGGAGTAATAACACCCGCTGGTATAGGAGCTAGCACACCAGGTTACATAGGCCTCCCTGTTTGAACGGAGCTGCCCCATGTGACAAGATTTACACCTGCTGCAGTTAGAGTAACTCAAGCAGACGATCAAGTACATGGTACAAGACCAACATATGTACCCTCCTTGCCAAAGTCAATATCTTACAATGGGAAGGGCAGTTGGTCTGCGTTCTTGGACAAATTCCTCCAATTCGTAGACAAACATGCACTTCAAGAGGCAGAGCAGAACTATCAATTGAGTCTGGCCTTGGAGGGAGAGGCAAGCAAGTTCTTGGCCCTCATCCAAAAAGGTTGCAGTTTCAGTCTGCCTACCAAACCACGAATGAGAGTCTGATTGAGTGGGCAGATCACCTCATGACCCTGGCAAACCAGGCATTTCTTGATTTACCAGAGTACTTCCTTCAAGAAATGATAGTTGCCAGGTTTTGCCAGGGCGCACTGGATAGGGAAGCTGGACACCATGTCCTGACTACCTGTATAAGTACAATGAACAGTGGACGAAGCAATAGTCAAGTTTGACTGGTTCAAGTACTCACAAACACAACACCAGTTCCTATTATAAGGCGGAAAGTGAAACAACTGACAGTGGATATGGACCCACCGTTTTTTTGTTGTTCAAAATGTTTCCATCCCACAAGAAACAGCAAAGGACTTTGAATCTAGAATTGCGATGTTGGAGTCAGAGAATTCAGCATTGAAATCTCACAACTCCATTTTGAGTTCCAAGATGGATTCAATGATAATAGTAGCTAGCAAGGATCTATCTCGGAGCTCGAAGTCCTGGTTTGAAAGTCGACCAGGAACAACAATAACGGAACTGAAGTACATGTATACTTCGGGCCGCTCACAGTCTACGCCTGAGCGATTGAGGTATAATTCGAATCGCACCCAAGAAAGACAGGCCTCAAATACACAATCTCCTAGTAGTGGCCGTTCAAAATCATCCAACGCCTGCTATAATTGTGCAGAATTTGGACATTATCGGTAAAATTAGCACTTATTTTATTATTAACGAGATAATCGCATGACCCTCTCTTATTCCCCCCACCGACCCCCAACCTGCGTCTATATGATGGGTGTCTTAGCAGAACAGGTTGTGAAGAATGGAATAAAATGGAGAATTATATAGCGCCACCTCGCGGTGGCAGGCGTAGGTGGGAATGGGGGGGGGGCGCGATATAAGGATGGTTTTGTCTTTTGTTATTCTCGGTCTTAGCATCGTCCTGGCGAACAAAGCAAAGGTAAGAGAGGGTCATGCGATTGTTGATGTAAGTAATAAAGTTTGCACTGCACCCTTATGCACAGGAATCGTACAGTTAGGGCGGGATCGTTTGAGGGGGAGGGCAATGGGCAAGGATCGGAAAAGAGTGGGACTCCCCGGTCCGAGCGGGTATCCCCACCTCCCCCATCCCCTTTCCAGTAAATAAAGTTTTTAAACATGATGATCTCATGGACAAATTGCTGTTCTAGACAGAGCAGCCACTGTTACCATTACATCGGATAGGGTGTTCAACAAACTCGAGCCAAAGCCTCCTATTCTTAAACATGTAGTCTTGAAGGGAGCTGGGCGGGGTATGACTATGGATGGTACCGTAGTAGGGCCAATAGATCTCACAGTAGGCAATCAGAAACTGTGTGAAGCCATCTATGTTGCACCTATAGCAGATGATATGTTGTTCGGCATCCACTTTCTGGAAAAGTATGATGCTGTAATCAACATACCAGCTACTACCATAAATCTAAATCACAAGAACATGCGGGTGTCTCAGCAGGTCCCCTACCAATGATTCCTTCACCTGAGGATGAGTTAGTTAAATCTACTCGGAACGTTGTGTTTTTATCTTTTTTGAGCTTTTGCTCAGTCCTTTTCAGAACTATTTCTTGAAAGATAACCCCACACCACACACATGGTGCAACCGCAAATCTTTTTGAATGTTTACTACACCATGCAAGCTCTAGTTTTTCTTCAACATGCCCATCATTCGAAGTGAAAACTCAGAGAGATCAGTGATGGTTCAGGTGGCGAGGGGAGTGATAATCACTCCAGGTTCTCTACGAAGAGTCAAGTGTTCATTGGCGCTTGCCTCCGATACATATCTGGTGGAGCCCTGACCATCTTTGCCATCCTCTGTTATCATTCCCCGCAGTTTTCACGATAAGAACGAAGGACCCAAGGTTCTTGTGATGAACCTTTCCAATGATAGTTCTTACACCCTTGAGAAGTCTTGAAAAGTTTATTTATTTAATTTCAATGTGTTTTCGCTGAGGATGAGTTTGACCTTGGTGATTTCACTGAAATTACTCACAATATTGATACAGGGGATGCACTTGTTTTTTTTTTTTGCTTTTGTGGGAAGCATGATGAAGGCCTGCTCATGATGTTTTGTGATAAATGTGACAACTAGTTTCATGGGGCATGCGTTGGTATTTCTGTTACGGAAAGACTCAATGAGACGAGGTGGTTACGTCCTCTTTGTGTAGGAAGGTAGATATTGCACGAATCATTTGCATACCATTTTCTTTTCTCTTCCTATACAGCTTAATATGAATACCGTCATGCTGCCGCCGCCGGGGTTTGGACCACTCATTCCTTTTGACAACGGGCTGGCGGCAACCCAAGAGGAAGATATGGAGGNGTTTGAGAAAGAAGGATGAGGGCAATGTCATGGTGGTTCCGGAATCACTTTGACACAAAATCATCCGGCTTAATCATGAACCTCCATCAGCAGGACTTGCTGGAGTCAGTCTTACTAGGGTTAAGCTGAAGTCCAAGTACTATTGGTACGGCATGTCTGAAGATATCCGAATATACATTGCCAAATGTACTACCTGTAATCAGAACAAGAAGGCCAGGCGCCCTGGGCGGCATCCAATGAAAAGCTATCATGCGAGCATGCCTATGGAGCACGTCCATCTCGATTGTATGGGTCCATTCCCACATTCTTCTCAGAGTAATGAACACATTTTGGTTATGGTAGATCAGTTTACTAAGTGGGTGGAATGTGTACCCCTGTCTTCCCAAACAGCAGAAGTTACTGCTCACGCCGCTGTGAACAGTTTCTTCTGTCAGCTTGAATACCCTTTTCAAATATTTACAGATCAGGGCAGAAATTTTTTAGAGTTTGGAATTATGTCGAATCCTTGAAATACACAAGTCCAAAACTACTGCCTTCTGCTCACAAGCTCATGCACAAGCTGAAAGAATGAATAGGATGTTGATGGATGTGTAGTAATTGTGGTAATGTACGATGTCTGTTATGCGATATATGCATTATGTCAATGTTATGTAAATGCCGTCGGCTGAGCATTGTGGACGCACGCACGCTCGGAAGTGGTTCACGTTGGGGCCTTGCCGGAGGAGCCGACAGGACGACAGAGCTGACCTTGACCCCAACGAGACAACGGAAAGCCTCGCCGACATCATGCCTATAAGTATGAATGATACATATATGTGTGCGTGATGAATGATATAGTGTAACGATGTAGCGTTAGTTTATGTAGTGTATGTTTAACGAAGTCTAATGTAAGCAACTTGTAAGTAATGTAGTAAGTAATTCTAACCCCAATAGTAAATTCCTGTATTTTGCCTTTCCCGCCCGACCACGATTTTACAACAGATGCAATCAGATGCTAAGTTTCAAAATCTCAGAGAGACTGGGACAAGCATCTACAAACACTTACTGGTGCTATTAGTTCCATCAATTGCACAACTGGGTTTACTCCAAATAAGTTAATGTTGGGTCGAGAAGTGAATCTGCTGACTGATCTTACTTTATCCATGCCACATATTGCGCAAATGCAAACCAAGGAAGCATATGTTGCACGATTGGTTTGTGCTATGTGCAAAGCGCAAGTTTCGCAGTCATTACAGCCAAGTTATAACTTTATCTGTATAGAGTTGCTTTCAGGAAGGCCATCGCAACATACAACCATGACCGTTGAAAGAAGTGCAGAGATCAGAGTGAGGCTGATATTGAGGTTCCTGCCAAAGGCAGGAACCTCAATGTCAAAGCACGGTATATAGATTCTTATAGAATGCAATCATGATTTCTTTGCAGAATGTCATAACTTGTCATAAAAGCTATGCTATCTTGGTTTCCACCACAATGCAGCCCTATTAAATCTATTTCCTTATTTTGTCTAGTAACTTTGTATATTTCTATATTCTCTGTATGAAAAATGAACTGTATTACATTGTATAAATTTGAATTTTGTCAATAATTTGCTGTTATTGTGGAAATAAATGAAATAAAATGAAATGGAGCGTGCGTTGGCGTTTCTGTTACTGAGCGGCTCGATGAGATGAGGTAGTTATGTCCTTTTTGTGTAGGAAGGTAGATATTACACTAACCATATGCATAATGATTTCTTTTATCTTCCTATACAGCTTAATATGAATACCATCACGCTGCCACCGCCGGGGTTTGGGCCACTCATTCCCTTTGATATCAGGCTGGCGACAACCCAAGAGGAAGATATGGAGGTAGGAGCACTCTCCGAGCCTCAGATGACCGAATAAGAGTGGGTGCGGAGACTGAGGAGAGTGCTGATATGCCTAACATAACAATAGATAGTGCGGATCAGCCAATCCCTGTGGTCCTATGACAAGATAAGAGCTTCGGAAAACATGGAAGGTACTAGAAACCTTATGTAAATCAAGGGGGTTAAAAAGATCTTGAAGAATGCTGCAACCCAAAGGATGTCTCTTGGAATATGGACTGATTGATTTGTATCACAGCGGGAGCCTTTACAATTATTACAAGAAGATGTGAAATGCAATAATAATCAGTAAAATTAGCACTAATTTTATTATTTACGAGATAATCGCATGCCCCTCTCTTACCTTTGCTTTGTTCGCCAGGACAATGCTAAGACCGAGAATAACAAAAGACAAAACCATCCTTATATCGCGCCCCCCCCCCTCCGCCTGCCACCGCGAGGTGGCGCTATATAATTATAGATCTCCATTTTATTCCATTCTTCACCATCGCCGTGCTAAGGGACAGACGTGTCAAGATTCGCTCTCGGGTGAGACCATTCCTTATGCATTTTTGGCTTTACTAATTGTACAAAACTTGCGCTTACAAAAGCCTCATTACGCCTAGCGTTTAATTGAGAGATTTTATATTAAGTGCCACCCTTCTTTTTGTAGAAATTAGGCATTGTTTTTATCCTTAGACGTCAGTAGAATCAACCCGTTTTGCCTCCAGTTTGTATAAATACAGGTTGTGGTGGTGCGTTTGAGAGTCGACTTACTATCAAACGCAAACGTGAAATGCAATAATATACACAGATTTGTATAGTGCAATTAATAAGCTTAAAATATTCAACTGCCAAAACTGGAAAGCGAACATAAAAATCCTAAATTAAGGATCATTAGCAACTGTCCAACAGAATCTGCATCACAGAACAGAAGTTGAAATGATTCAGCTACCTGTTCCCTCGCCAACCCTTGCAGAACAAGCCAGCAGCGTGGAAGAGTTTTTAGCCAGCCTTCCTATATATAGCACCCGAACTGCCAGTCAGGCAACACGACATGGAAGGAGCATAGGAAAGGTCGCATCACAAATCTATAGCACACCAAGTGCTGAAAAGAGGTAGAAACTTCTCACGGGTTCTGGGAAATCTGTCGAAAGTGCTCCATTGGTACGCAAGTACAAAGAAACTCTGCTCCTTGTGCCAGTCTACCATCCTTAAAGTATGGGAGAGAAATGGAGGTGGAGGCCAGGAGGACATAGGTGAAAGCCATGAAGAACAACGGACATGCCCATTTTGGAAGTAAGAGAGTGTGGGCTTATGGTCAAAGAGTACCAAATATACATTGGTGCCAGTGCAGATGGCCTGGTAAGCTGTCCATGTTGTGGCGAAGGTCTCCTGGAGATTAAATGTCCATGGAGTTTATCTGCGTTAACACCAACCAGCTCCAATGTATCATATGTTGTGGAGACAGATGGAAAGCCTGCCTTGCAGCAAAGCCACCAGTACTTCTCTCAGGTTCAACTTCAATTGGGAGTATGGAACAGAAGATGGTGTGACTTTTCATATATTCACGTCATGGAAGTTTAACGTTTCGTGTTCCTTTTGACGATGAATGGAGAAAGCAAAGAGACCTATTTTTTCGTGCACATCATATGAGAACAGAAAACCTTGAAACATATATTGATTTATTTATCTATGTATTCATTTATTTGTCTTCAGATCGATGAGCTTAGGATGCATCTATACTACATGTACAGACGGTCTGCAAAGAAATGGCGGGAGATAAAAGCGGTGGCTGCTGCGCTCAACAAACACGTGGTCAAGCCAAGTCGTTCACAGGGGTTGATCACAGTCGGAAAGCCCTGAAATGCCTGGCAACTAACTATCACTGCATCGTCAGTCAGTTTGAAGAAGCAGGATCTGGTGAACGGAAGGACATTTCTCATGGTGATGCTGCAAAGGTGAGAGGGTACATTAGAATGTTGAAGTCGGCCAAGTTCGTCTTCCACATGTGCTGCTATCGGGACATGGTCGAGTACATGGCGGACTTGTCCCTGAGCTTCCAGAGGGATGATCTTCTTGTGTCCAGTGTTGGCAGCACTGTGATGGTAGCTCAGGTTGGGTTTAGAAGGATGGAGACTCGACCTGGTCCCACTCATTCCCTTTGATATCTGGCTGGCGACAACCCAAGAGGAAAATATGGAGGTAGGAGCACTCTCCGAGCCTCAGATGACCTCCTGAAGAAGGGTGGGTGTGGAGACTGAGGAGAGTGCTGATATTGATACGCAAGTACAGGGAAACTCTGCTCCTAGTGCCAGTCTCCCATCCTTAAAGAATGGGAGAGAAATGGAGGTGGAGGCCAGGAGGACATATGTGAAAGCCATGAAGAACGATGGACATGCCCATTTTGGAAGTAAAAAAGTGTGGGCTTACAGTTAATTAATTAGAATGCATCGACTTACACCATGTTATATATTTGTTGCTGAGGTAATCTGAGTTTAATTAAGAATATATGCTTCATTAGTTAACATTTTTGTGTTATGAAAGGTATACTGATTTTCTTCTCTCTCTCTCTCTCTCTCTCTCTCTCTCTCTCTTTATAACAGGCATCAAGTGTGTACGCAAGAGTGGCCCCATCTACCAGCACACATCTTCAGCCCTTCTTTCCAGACGTGCTGTTTTCATCTTCATTGTCAGCTTCACCGCCATTGCCACCGCCTTCTTGTCTGCCGCCACTGTCACCACTACCACCAATCCCGTCATCACAGTCTTCACCTCACACCCCTTCCTTCCTCATCACACGGTCACGTAGCAATGATGTCCTTGTGGAGGAGGTGAGGGGAATGCGAAAGGAGCTCCAGGAGCAACACTTGGCGACAAAGTCGATAATTGAGGAGCTGAGGAGGGTCAGGGAGCTTTTAGAGCTCCAAGCTTCGAACCAACCAACTCGGCAGATGGCATCAACCGCTCCAATCTATCAGGACGATCCAGCCCAAGACACCACTCCTACCCAGCAGCCAGCTACAATCCAGAACGCCGCTCCAACCCAGCAGACGACTCCAGACCAGCAGGTAGTTACACCAACTAGCAGCAACAACTCATCCGAACCCCTGACGATAGCAGAACTACGCATGATGAAGACAGCGAGTTGCTGACTCTTCCCGGAGTGGTCCAGCAACGGCAACCAAAATTAGTGGACCTCACTCCGGAAATTTTTAAGAACATTCCAGGAATTCAAAGAGACAATCTTTTAGTTTATTGCTTTGATTTCACTCCTGTACAGGCTACAGTACATACATCATCTGTAATGGAGTTCATGAGAATTGTAGAGTCAGTTCTGGACTTCTCTCAAGTTCAACTTCAATTGGGAGTATGGAATAGAAGATGGTGTGACTTTTCATATATTCACGTCATGGAAGTTTAACGTTTCGTGTTCCTTTTGACGATGAATGGAGGAAGCAAAGAGACCTATTTTTTCGTGCACATCATATGAGAGCAGAAAACCTTAAAACATAATTTGATTTATTTATCTATGTATTCATTTATTTGTCTTCAGATCGATGAGCTTATGATGCATCTATACTACATGCACAGATGGTCTGCAAAGAAATGGCGGGAGGTAAAAGCGGTGGCCGGTGCGCTCAACAAACATGTGGTCAAGCCAAGTCGTTCACAGGGGTTGATCACCGTCGGAAAGCCCTGAAATGCCTGGCAACTAACTATCACTGCATCGTCAGTCAGTTTGAAGAAGCAAGATCTGGTGAACGGAAGGACATTTCTCCTGGTGATGCTGCAAAGGTGAGAGGCTACCTTAGAATGTTGAAGTCGGCTAAGTTCGTCTTCCAAATGTGCTGCTATCGGGACATGGTTGAGTACATGGCGGACTTGTCCCTGAGCTTAGCAGGATGGAGCTTAGCAGGATGGAGACTCGACCTGGTCACTATCTCAGAACCATCCTTGGGGATGCTACTGAAGTCCTGGCAATGAACTCTCCAACCTTCACCTGTCAGGAGATCAAATCAAAATACCTGTAACTGAGAAAAATGTTGAAGACTTTGAGTCTCAGAAGGTAAACACCCTGCAAGCCATCAGCTCTTGCCTCGACACCTGGCTTGCTGACTTTGGGGATGATCCGGTGATCAAGGCAGCACAGAGCCTTGATCCTATCAAGTACCCAGCCCCTCCGGAGTCAGAGGCTGACTTTGGTATAGATGATGTTCATGCCTTGTGTGATCGTTTTAGACCAATCTTTGTCGCTAAAGGCTGTGATGTCGATCTCGTAGAAGTAGAGTGGCTGAAGTTGCTGCAGCAAATTTCAGAGTCGTTACAGAAAAAGAACTTTCAAGACTTATGGAAGGATGTTCTGATTCACCAGAAAGACGTGTACCCCAACCTTTCTCACATCATTCGAATACTGCTTGTTCTACCAGCATCGACTGCACAGGTAGAACGGCAGTTTTCCACAATAAAGAGATGTCAAGGGGACTGGCGACTAAGTCTGAGTATGGCTACCATCACGGACTTGCTACGGATTGCACCAGGAGGTACAAAACAAGAATTATTCAATCCAGAGGCTGCGGTACAGCATTGGTTCATCTCCAGTGATGCTCCAAGACACCCATCCATCCATCCATCCATATGGAAGCAGAGAGCCCTCCACACCACAAACCAGTAGTAGTAGTAGTAATGGTTTATTTATTGAATTGAATGACAATTAAAAACATTTCTTGCAGCCAAAGGCTGAATTGCAAATTTATTTACAAAAAATCATTTAAAATACAAAGAATACACATATATAAGTAAAAATACTAAAAATACACATATAAGTAAAAAATTTAAAAATACNGCTTAGCAGGATGGAGACTCGACCTGGTCACTATCTCAGAACCATCCTTGGGGATGCTACTGAAGTCCTGGCAATGAACTCTCCAACCTTCACCTGTCAGGAGATCAAATCAAAATACCTGTAACTGAGAAAAATGTTGAAGACTTTGAGTCTCAGAAGGTAAACACCCTGCAAGCCATCAGCTCTTGCCTCGACACCTGGCTTGCTGACTTTGGGGATGATCCGGTGATCAAGGCAGCACAGAGCCTTGATCCTATCAAGTACCCAGCCCCTCCGGAGTCAGAGGCTGACTTTGGTATAGATGATGTTCATGCCTTGTGTGATCGTTTTAGACCAATCTTTGTCGCTAAAGGCTGTGATGTCGATCTCGTAGAAGTAGAGTGGCTGAAGTTGCTGCAGCAAATTTCAGAGTCGTTACAGAAAAAGAACTTTCAAGACTTATGGAAGGATGTTCTGATTCACCAGAAAGACGTGTACCCCAACCTTTCTCACATCATTCGAATACTGCTTGTTCTACCAGCATCGACTGCACAGGTAGAACGGCGGTTTTCCACCATAAAGAGATGTCAAGGGGACTGGTCACCAAGTCTGAGTACGGCTACCATCACAGACTCGCTACGGATTGCATCAGGAGGTACAAAACCTGAATTATTCAATCCAGAGGCTGCAGTACAGCATTGGTTCATCTCCAGTGATGCTCCAAGACGCCCATCCATCCATCTACATGGAAGCAGAGTGCCCTCCACACCACAAACAGACTGGTGGCCTTGCTCTAAAAATGACGAAATTTAAAGCCTGTAGAAGATTGTGTGACTTTTTCATTTATTCACATCATGGGAGTTTTTTGTTCCTTTTGACGAATGTAAATGCCAAGATCTTGTTTGGACATGCACAATGTTCTTCACATCAGAAATACCGAAAAATCTTGTCACTAAAGATAAAAACAACGCCTAATTTCTACAAATAGAAGGGTGGCACTTAATATAAAATCTCTCAAATAAACGCTAGGCGTAATGAGGCAAGTCTTGTACAATTCGTAAAGCCAAAAACGCATAAGGAAAGGTCTCACCCGAGAGCGAATCTTGACATGTCTGTCCCTTAGCACGGCGATGGTGAAGAATGAATAAAATGGAGATCTATAATTATATAGCGCCACCGCGAGGTGGCAGGTGGCAGGCGGAGGCGGGAATCGGGGGGGGGCGCGATATAAGGATGGTTTTGTCTTTTGTTATTCTCGGTCTTAGCATTGTCCTGGCGAACAAAGCAAAGGTAAGAGAGGGTCATGCGATTATTGATGTAAATATTGTTTTCAAAGTGATGTCACTTGGAATATGCAGTGTGATTTGTATCACAGTGGGAGCCTTTACAACTACTACAAGAGGATGTGAAATGCAGGAATAATACACACGCATTTTTATAGTGAAATTGATAAGCTTACTATATTCAACTGCATATGCTGGAAAGAGAACATAAAAATCCTAAATTAAGGTTCATTGGCAAATGTCCAACAGAGTGTGATTCATCCTTAACGGTACAAGGCAAACCTGGTGTAAATAAAATAAAAAGGGAAGCAAGTGGTCCTCATAGTGCTGATTTTTTATCATCCAAAGCGTCCCCTTATTAGAACTGGAACCAAAGGTTAGACATGCATGCAAGAATTACATCTTGCTCCAATTCACTGAATGATTATTTCACCACAAACAAAAAATCTATTGCCATTTCCTATGATACAGCAACAAGATTTTTGATAGTATCCATCTTCTCTTACAGCGAGAGGAGCTATGTACTATGAGCAGAAATGAAAAGAGGTCTTTGACAAAGTAAACAACTCCAAAGTACATGTATTCACAATAGCTAGATGGACATATAATCATTGCCTACCTCTCTCATCTTGCAGAAAAAATCTAACATAGGCATCATTCATTGAAAAGAGAAGCTACATTCTTTTGTGTTTCTGTAGCAATTGCGGAGGCTAGATTGAACCCGATTACTTTGTCCAAAATCCTTTGTCTCTTCTGCTCACAGTGATTCCTGAACCTTTTGCACTGGAAGCTCAGTGATGCATACAAGGACTTGTTCTAGAGATTCATGAAGCCAGAGTGTGTGAAGTCCTATGCATATGTCAAAGATAAGTCATTTGGAAATAAAATCAAGGGTCAGGCTGGATAAAGACTTTTGGGCCGGCCTCAGGCCTCCTTTATGTTTACACCAAGCTTTAGGCTGGCCTTTTCGGCTGGTGTATATGGGGTCAAAGATAAGTCATACAGCCAGAGCTGTTGATATAATATCAATGTCCAAAATTTTGAATTTGATATTTACATGTACGCTCACATAACTTTAAAGTTGCACCATGGCATACGTTGTGCAAACATAAACCCATTAAAATGTTTACTACACCATGCAAGTTCTAGTTTTCTTCATCGATTTTTAGAGCTGAGGAACTATTTGGATAACTGTAGATTGAATAGCTGCACCCAAGCAAAAATTGGGGGTGTGAAATGCACAGAGATTCTATTTCACTTCTGGAAAGTATTTAAATGTTGTGGAATTTTAAAGAAATAAAAGGATAAATCAAAATGTCTATAATTAGGGACATGTTCTGGCAACATTAATGGATTCAAGTGGAGTTAAAAATCGAATTCACAAGGCAAAGAGAAAAAAAGAAAGATCGAATTCACGTTCAAGAAGAATAGAATCATGAAATCTCATGAATAGTTTTTACGTGAACTAAATGTTTGTAATGCTGATGTGTGATTCAGATTATTGAATGGTTGTCAAAACTGTGTTTAGCTTTGAGAAGTTACAAATAATGTGTTAACATAAATGTGTCGTGCGAAATTCTTTGTAAACACGCATAATGTACAATATCACTTTCCTTTAACTGAACTGAAAGAAGCACATGACTTATATGCACACTTAATGCATATAAATACTTAGATGAATATCAGGCACACCTTACTCCTTTAAATTGATTATTAACAAGAATAGAATAAAAGATGCAAGAATGAGCCGTCACATCAATTAAGTGAAATATAAAGACAGAATTCAGAGTTCAAATAACAACATAGGTTGTCAAAGACAGTACTTATACTCCATATTTTGGCCAAAATCATGATTCAAACCCTTATCACATGCTTATTTTTATCATGATTAAAATCCCCTTTGTCCTTTCTTATTTTTTCTAGCTTAAAACCAGGTTCTGATATATCAGCTGCTAACAATTTGCCACCCTTTCCAAACCTATTGCACAAGATTCAATTTATGTGTATCTACAACCCAACAATCACAGCCCATAAATGCTTTAAAAAATGAGGAATTTGTATTAGTACTGCTTTCAGGACCCCTGTTCATAAAACTTAGAACTAATGCTGACTTTTCCATTAATACATCCACTAACAAACATGACAGGATTTAACAATCATTGATAAGAATCAGTATCTAATAAAAGTAAACAATCATGACCACTATTATTATTATTGATAAATTCAATACTAAAGACACAGGATTGCTATTCATAATGGAATGTTGATGATGTGCATTCTCATGAAAATTCTTTTCATAATCCCAAATGACTATAAGGTGTTGCTAAAAAGCTGGGATCAATTGCAAGTTGCAGTTGATCTACACGCGCCAGTCAGGTTAAGAATGGTTCCTGTACATCTTGTCAGAAATGCAGACAGTGCAATGAAAACTCGTTTTTTATTTGTAACAGATTTGCACTTGATTAGCAATCCATCACAACTTTCTAACAACGTCCTACAGTCATGTAAATGTCTATGATATCATGATTTCTTTCATGAGAGAATAAATGGTTCTGCATTTTGGTTATTCATATAATGAAATCTTAACATAATAAATACTAATAATAAAAAATAATAAATAAATTATGATTACCATCTCTGCAGACCATACTTTTAACCATCCTTAAGATGGATGCAGATATCCAGAGGGAACTCATTCACTGCACCTTCTCCTTGTCTGAAGAGTTGTGTGTGCTGCCACATGGATCCCCCACTCAGCTCTGCCTTCAGCTCTATGTGAACGGACCCAGCAAGATCAGTCACTTCAACAATAGCATCTGAAAAAAAAGGAAATTACAAAGTAATCAAGGGTTGTACATCATAATGATGCAACTACTCAGATTTTGCTTTAGTTTTACTTTCAACTCTATGGAAACAGGCTCAGAAATGTCAGTATTTTCAAAAGTAACAAAATAAATGAAATATGAAAGCAGAAATCATTAGAAAGAGAAGGGTTGAGCACCACATTTTTCAGCGTTTGCTTTGGCTCTATGAAAACAAACCCAGCCATGTCAAGAACTTCAACAAGAGGATATGTAGAATACAGAATAAAAATGAGAAATATTTTTAAAATTACATATTTCTTTAATGAAAAAGAAATGATTTCCAATTAATGCTTTGGACCCAAATGCTTTTACTACTGCCATATAAAAAAAAGAGTTTCAAACCATTTGTAAATTGTAAAATTGTGTGCAAATATCAATAATGTAACATTTGTGATATTATATATGGCCATGGAATAAGATGACAAAACTAGTGACACAACAAAGGACTGCAACAATCGTTCTGGTTCTAATCAGTCAGTCAAAAGAAAGGATTAGGATAAGGGTTGTGATAAGAATTTTGGCTCAGAATACTATGAGGGTTAGGTTTAGGTTTGAGGTTAGTTTTGAAATCTGGCTTCTGAAAAATTGTTGTCAGAGCAAATGTCATTGAACGGTCAAAACATTACTCTCAAAAATCATTATACCTGATCCATTTAGAGTTGTAGAATTTCCACTTCCCTCAAGAGTCCACTTGACCTCTGCATTCTCGTAGGTCGTACTGCTGGCGCGAACTTTGACCTTATCAACCACCAGGCCTGAGCCGCTAACATCAAACTTCCATGATATCCAACCCCTATCTGTGAACTCCTGTCTGGCGAGGTAGACCTGTGATAAGAAGTCAATTGGAGGTAAAATTTGCTCAAACGCAGAGGAATATAACTTCTGGGCAATGCCATATAAGTATCATGTTTGCTATACTTGAAGTGAGTAGTTCAATAACATTCATTTAAAATGTATACATAGTTACATAGGTATTCAATTTCAATTCAAAAGAATCAAAATAGTCAAGAAAAGAACATCATACTGAATTTAACCTTAGCCCCCATACTAAACCAACATGGAAGTTTTAATTTCACTTGAATAAAATGAACACACTAAATGATGGAATTGATAATAATTTGTGTATTTGTCTCATTCTATTTTTAATTAAAACACTGAAAGCAACAGAATGTAATATAATAAGGCTTGTTTAAAAAAAGGACTGCATGCAATGTATGCAATATTGTGGTGCTCCCCTTAACAAATAAAAATACTAACCATTTGCCAGTCAAACTCGTGCTTCCTGCACATACAGATACTGCTATACAAACACTTCTCCCAGTCTTCTGTTTCCTTATTCTCGTCTGATATCCTAATGTATTTATCCTGTGCTGTGTTGTACCGAACATGGATCAGTTTCTGACGTTTCTCTGATATCGTTGGACGAAAGACAAACTTGGCCTGAGTTCACAGCAAGAAAGGGAGATGAAAATGTAATTTGGTGTAATTCCTTTTTTTTTCATTGACACATTTCTTTTATTCAAAATCTTCATGATCATTTCATAGTCTTTGGATATTCCAATTATAAGCTCTTATCCAAGATTAAAATCATACCAAAATCTATGGAAGTTTGATGGGGTCAAGGGAAGAAAAAAAGGGAAGATGGAGAAGAAAGGGGAAAGGAGGAAGGGGAAGACAAAAATGGGATTGGAAGGGGATGGAGGAGGGGAGGAGGGGATGGGCAAGGAAGAGGAGAGAAAGAAAAAGGAAGATGAGGAGAGGAAGCATGGGGAGGAGGGAATGAGGGGAGGGAGGTGGAGAAATAGAAGGGAATGAGGGGAGGGAGGTGGAGAAATAGAAGGGAAAAGGAAAGGAGGAGGAGAAGGAGAAGATCATGTCTAACCTCACTCTTTTGAGATGATGCTCCTGCTGCACTCTCACCCCTTGCAACTCTCAAGGCAGCAGAACCAGATAACCTCCCCTGATCCTCTCCATCCCATATCGTCTTGGGCGAGAGAAGAGCAGAAGGAGGAAAAGACAAAGTGGATGAATACCCTGACTCACCTAATTCTCTTGCAAAAATGCTCTTGCTATGGTCTCACCCTTAGCAACCCTCCAAACATGGTCCTCTCCATCTCATGTGGTCTTGCGGGAGATAGGAGAAGGACAGCAAAGATGGAAGAGGGGGGGGGAGGAGGAATAGGGAGAAGAGGATTGGAAAGATGAGGAGGGAAAGGGGGATGAGATGGAGGAGGGGAAGAAGAGAAAGAATATCCAGAGAAGATCATGTCTTACCTGACTCTCTTGAGATGATGCTCCTGCTGCACTCTCACCCCTAGCAACCCTCCAGGCAGCAGAACCAGACAACCGCCCCTGGTCCTCTCCATCTCGTACCGTCTTGGGCGAGAGAAACTCCACCAGCTCATGACCAAATCTCTCCTCTAGTTCTCTTCTCCTCGCACCAGTCTGATTTGCATGTCTCTAATAAAACAAAATTAAGAGTCATATTACAAGCTTCTACTCCTGCTCAATGCCCCATGTGGAATAGGATGTTATAAGTCTTTCAGTCTGTCAACTAATTATGGCCCTAGCATTGCACAGCGTATTGACTAATTTCTCAGCAAATAGTGAGTTTGATAGAGGACAGTGATGATATTAATACTAGCAAATATAGGTAAATGTACTTGCACAATAGATGCTGCAATGCTATCTCTAAAAAAAAAAAAGAGTTGCATGATTTCTACTCTTCCTAAAAAGTGAAGACTGTGTTACTGTAGCCTACTACATGAATAGAGAGCTATCCATGATGGCATCACAGATGTTGCTAACTCACGGATCCTCACATAAGAGAGCTCTCACAGAAACTTTTCAGACAAGAATTCATAATTTTTTTTAATTATCTTTGTAATGAATTTTGACAGACATTCACTTAAAACTTTTGCTCATATTGATTTTCTCCATTCATTGAAAGTATAATCAAATGTTGGTTATAGCTCCATTAGGCACTCCTCATAAACGTCCCCCCAAATTTTCTCTCTACATTATCTATATCACACTTTTATGTTGCGTTTTGATCAAGTACCTTTTCTTTCAAAACCCTTATAACTTTCTAGATTAATAGAAATAATCTTGTCCTCACTTTCCTGTTGAGTTTTGCAATGGATTCCATCAGCCATTTCTCTCTGCACTCTTTCCTTCGTCCAATCACTTCTTGTTCCTTGGAAGTATATCGCCATGTCACATCAATCACCTTGTGAAAACATTGAAGGAAAATACGTCTAGAATCAATTATCACTAAATTTACAAATTCAGTATATTGGCTCACTTATTTATTTTTTTTTAAAGTAATAAACAGGATTTGATTTCATTCACCTCCATGTTCTTTTCACCTTTAAACAACACTCCTTAATATCTCTAGAAACATCTTTAAAATCTAACATTGCGTGAATCGCAATTCTTACAGCTGTCTTATTTCGATCATAAACATCTCAAATATGAAAATATATATATTTCTAAATATATACATGTATACAGTGTTATCTCTAAATAATCAATGGAAAATTGTCATTTTTGTCATTATCATGGGCAATCAATCCATTATTATCATTGACAACATCCCGAACATCATCATAATCATAATTATTATCACCATCACCACCATCATTATCATTATCATTATCATTATCATTATCATTATCATCATCACCATCATCATCATCACCATCTTCATCATCATCATAATCACCACCACCATCATTACCATCATCATCACCATCACCATCACCATCATTATCATTATCATTATCATCATCATCATCATCATCTTCATCATCACCATATAATCATCATCATCATCATCAATCCCATCATAATCTCCACCATCATCATCACCATCACCATCATCATCATCATCATCATCATCATCATCATCATCATCTTCATTACGACTATCATCATAATCATCGACCTTTACTACCATCACCAACATCATCACTTTACCTCTTCAAATGATTAAGCGATAATAAAGCAAAGTTTCTTATTCCAACCATGCTCATAGAGCAGAGGTTTATCACAGCAGTTCTCACATGAATCTGTGTGTAGCCATCTCTTCTGAGATTGAACCCAAGACATGACCCTAATTATCATCAACCACTATCGGCATTTTCATTATCACCATTATCAACATGATCATCACTTTCAGCATCACCATATAATCATAATCACCATCACCATCATCATGATAATCACCATCACCATCACCATCACCATCATTATCATTATCATTATCATTATCATCATCATCATCACCAACATCATCATCACCATCACCATCATCATCGTAATCCCCCCACCATTTTCACCACTATGATGATCATAACAAACATCTCTTTACCTCTTCAAATGAGTAAGCGATGATATAGGAAAGTTTCTTGTTCCATCCATGCTCATAGAGCAGTGGTTTATCGCAGCAGTTCTTGCATGGATCTGTATGTAGCCATCTCCTCTGAGTTTGAGAGTAAACTTCTGTCCACAAGTGATCACTATTGTCATCATCAACATCATCTCCACAATCAGTAACACCAACACCATCATCATTTTCATCATCACCATGAATAACAACANGAAAGGAGGAGGAGAAGGAGAAGATCATGTCTAACCTCACTCTTTTGAGATGATGCTCCTGCTGCACTCTCACCCCTTGCAACTCTCCAGGCAGCAGAACCAGATAACCTCCCCTGATCCTCTCCATCCCATATCGTCTTGGGCGAGAGAAGAGCAGAAGGAGGAAAAGACAAAGTGGATGAATACCCTGACTCACCTAATTCTCTTGCAAAAATGCTCTTGCTATGGTCTCACCCTTAGCAACCCTCCAAACATGGTCCTCTCCATCTCATGTGGTCTTGCGGGAGATAGGAGAAGGACAGCAAAGATGGAAGAGGGGGGGGGAGGAGGAATAGGGAGAAGAGGATTGGAAAGATGAGGAGGGAAAGGGGGATGAGATGGAGGAGGGGAAGAAGAGAAAGAATATCCAGAGAAGATCATGTCTTACCTGACTCTCTTGAGATGATGCTCCTGCTGCACTCTCACCCCTAGCAACCCTCCAGGCAGCAGAACCAGACAACCGCCCCTGGTCCTCTCCATCTCGTACCGTCTTGGGCGAGAGAAACTCCACCAGCTCATGACCAAATCTCTCCTCTAGTTCTCTTCTCCTCGCACCAGTCTGATTTGCATGTCTCTAATAAAACAAAATTAAGAGTCATATTACAAGCTTCTACTCCTGCTCAATGCCCCATGTGGAATAGGATGTTATAAGTCTTTCAGTCTGTCAACTAATTATGGCCCTAGCATTGCACAGCGTATTGACTAATTTCTCAGCAAATAGTGAGTTTGATAGAGGACAGTGATGATATTAATACTAGCAAATATAGGTAAATGTACTTGCACAATAGATGCTGCAATGCTATCTCTAAAAAAAAAAAAGAGTTGCATGATTTCTACTCTTCCTAAAAAGTGAAGACTGTGTTACTGTAGCCTACTACATGAATAGAGAGCTATCCATGATGGCATCACAGATGTTGCTAACTCACGGATCCTCACATAAGAGAGCTCTCACAGAAACTTTTCAGACAAGAATTCATAATTTTTTTTAATTATCTTTGTAATGAATTTTGACAGACATTCACTTAAAACTTTTGCTCATATTGATTTTCTCCATTCATTGAAAGTATAATCAAATGTTGGTTATAGCTCCATTAGGCACTCCTCATAAACGTCCCCCCAAATTTTCTCTCTACATTATCTATATCACACTTTTATGTTGCGTTTTGATCAAGTACCTTTTCTTTCAAAACCCTTATAACTTTCTAGATTAATAGAAATAATCTTGTCCTCACTTTCCTGTTGAGTTTTGCAATGGATTCCATCAGCCATTTCTCTCTGCACTCTTTCCTTCGTCCAATCACTTCTTGTTCCTTGGAAGTATATCGCCATGTCACATCAATCACCTTGTGAAAACATTGAAGGAAAATACGTCTAGAATCAATTATCACTAAATTTACTAATTCAGTATATTGGCTCACTTATTTTTTTTTTTTTAAAGTAATAAACAGGATTTGATTTCATTCACCTCCATGTTCTTTTCACCTTTAAACAACACTCCTTAATATCTCTAGAAACATCTTTAAAATCTAACATTGCGTGAATCGCAATTCTTACAGCTGTCTTATTTCGATCATAAACATCTCAAATATGAAAATATATATATTTCTAAATATATACATGTATACAGTGTTATCTCTAAATAATCAATGGAAAATTGTCATTTTTGTCATTATCATGGGCAATCAATCCATTATTATCATTGACAACATACCGAACATCATCATTAAAATCACCATGACCACCATTACGATCATAATCATAACTATCATCACCATCAAAATCATCATTAACCATTACAACTACGACTACCATCAGCATCATCACTTTACCTCTTCAAATGAGTAAGCAATGATATAGGAGAGTTTCTTATTCCAACCATGCTCATAGAGCAGAGGTTTATCACAGCAGTTCTCACATGGATCTTTATGAAGTCATCTTTCCTTTATAGAGCAAACCTCCGTCCAGACGTA
>BQKZ01008703.1:2979-14195 GCA_036244855.1 Temnopleurus reevesii
CAATTATGTATAAGCATGTGGAGAAGAACTGATGAGATTTTGGGTTCACAGGGTCAAAGGTCGCAGTGCCCAAAATTTGTAAAATGTTTTTGATTTCTGATGGCATGGAACAAACAAGCTGTACATATCTTTCTGATTGCGTGATGGCGGAAGCATAAATTTCGACCATGCGCGGTCGAGGATTCATCTAGTTTTTATTCAATATGATGCTTTCTATTTCAGGTAGTGGAATGCTACTCTTTCTTGCCCAAGCCACCCTCGGACCTGGTTGGAGCATTAGCTGCAAGCTCTCAGGCTCTAGTTACATCAAACAAGTCCTACTCAACGGAAGATTTCTACCTCAACTAACTCAGGTAACTCATATTCTATATTCATTTTCTCTATTCATCTTGCCCTTAACTCGAGGAGCTCTGCCGCCACGGGATCCGCTGGGCAGCGGTGGTGCTCGAGATGCAAAATTAACTAGCACGACTGGGAACATTTTTGTTTGCTATCAGTTCGAATTATGCTAAAGTTAGCCAAATTTTGGTACTTAAATGGACAGATCATACATCCATCTATAGAATGAAGCTAGGTCTTAGTAGTGCGCTCTCTATTTCTGTGAAATTTTCCTTGTCTTACAAGCCTTTTCCGTGCGTCAATCAAGATTCGAATGGCGCGATCGGTTATTAAGCACATTGGACCCAGACATACTTATAATACTGGCATTGAATTTTCGTAGATTGATGCGTCCGCAATTGATCGTACGAGGTAGCACCAGAGAAATGGTCACCAGTTGTGTGTAGAGTCCTGCAAGCCTTTATGAATAAATTTATGAAACGCAACCCTAGAGTACATTATTGAGTGATATAATCAGAATATTCTCAACCTTTCAGCATGAGAATTGCGACCATTCATTTATAAATAACAAGTGGAAGTCATAATGCCCCTATGAATTAATTAAAACAAAAAAATTACAATGAAATCTTGCAATATCCATATTAAATGTTTGATTTATTTCTTCTGATCTTCAGAGTCTAGCATACCTTTATGACACGCAACCCTTGAGTACATTATGGAGTGATATAATCATAATATTCTCAACCTTGCAAGAGAACTGATACCATTTATACATAAAAGACAATGGGGGTCTTAATGCCCCTATGAATGAATTATTGTTAAAATTACAACAAAATCTTTCAATCTTTGATTTCTTTCTTCAAATTCATTCTTAAAAGAGTAGTGTTAGCCATAATCTCCCTTAAAGGGATTTGTGTTACGATTACAAAGAAATCTTGCTGTTAACTGTTTCATTCCTTTCTTCTGATTTTCAGGGAAGCAACTTTGTGCTATCCTACACTCCTAGAAGTGGACGCAATGTTCTAACCATCTCCACTGTACCTGATCCATACACCAATGTAAGTTTGTTTTTTGTAATTCTTGGAATTAAAAAAGTACCCAGATGTAGCTCTACCCGATAGATTTTTTGCCACCACTTCTGGTGCATGGCAGCCTCGTAACCACGACCGATAATAGAGATTAGCTAGAATATAGAAAACAATGAAAACTCGAACAATATTCACACTAAAATCACGACAAAAAAAGAAATAATTTTTTAATGACGTTGCTCGAGATAGACTAAGCTTGTCATATATGCATGGGAATTTCTTCAGAAAAAAGCAAAAGACTTCTATAGATAAAGGCTTGTGATATAAGCAGGTTCAGTCTATTTGATTAATGATATCAATATTCATTTGCTTTTTTCATTATTTTTTCTAATTGTTTTATTCTATCTGCAGACTCTTTTGCTAGTTGGAGCCTATACAGTCCAGATAGGATCCCACACCACTGCCATGCATTAGACTCCAGCAGCCAGCTGTTTCTCCAAAATGTCACTGCCACACAAGACTATTTTTTGAAGGGCTGTCCATCCTCTCAAGCTGCTAAAACACTGTCCACCAAGCCTTCGTGTCTTAAAATATAGCTATACTTCTTCTGTTTGACCAATCGCAGTCAAGTACAGTGTAGTTGAAAGAAGTTTCGTGAGTGTGCATCATATAAGTTGATATGATAAAGGATGAATCATGTTGGAAAATAAAGGGGAACATGCTATGTTCAAAGTCTTACCATGGAGACCTTCCAACCGACAAGAACTTTGAGGAAAAAATGTGAATTTTTTACTATTTTGGGAGAGTTTCAATGTCATTTCAAAAGAGTTTTCCTATTTTTCTTAATAACTCTTTTGCACAGTCCCATGAGGAACATGGTTTCTTTTTTTTTCAGCAAGTCATTCCTCTTTTTTTTCATGACGTTGGTTGGGAAGTCTGTACCATCTGCCAGGAATTTGAAATTGATTGTGTTTTGTGCTTAGAAATCATCAAAATAAACTTAGTTATTGGTTGTTCAATGCTGCTGGGTTCCTTCCAGCAAGATTTTATTTGTTTTCCACATGGTGTTTCCAATGCCAGCTTCATATACAAAGGAAATACATTGTAAATACCACATGGTAATTATTGCATATACAGACTGTGCAATCACAGTGTATTGGTTTGAAAAAACTCTACATCTTTGGACAAAATACATGGTATAGATAAGGGGAAGTAAGAAAGTTTTCATTTTTTTCCTGAATTTTAGCCTTATTTGTGCGGTATTGCTGGTCTTACACTTTTGAAACGTATTGAAATCTCTTGCGTTTTAGAGACTGGTCGATATTACAAGGATGTAATGAAAATATAAGATGATGCCAATTTGAGGATGATGCAAAAAAAATATGCAATGTAGCAGTTTCGGACAGAAAAGAGAAACGCTGCAATCGACAGTATAGCAGCAGAGAAGCCAACCGTTTTTGATTTGCATAATAGAAATTTAAATGGCCATCACCAAACAGCTTAGCCAAATATTTTCTCATGAGAAAAAGCATTTGGATATTGTTGTTATGCTTTTTCCATGAGAAAATATTTGGTTGAGCTGTTTTGGTGGTTCACATTTTAATTTCTCTCATGTTTATTCCTGAACTGTTGGCAACTCTTTAACAGTGTGATGAAAATTGGTGCCAATTTGAGGATGATGCAAAAAATATGTAATGTAGTGTTGGGGACAGAAGAGAGAAATACCGCAAATTGGCAGCACAACAGTGTTGCTTTTCGACTGGATGATATGAAATGATTGGACAGGTATATATGATTAGTGCAATTGATTGTGTTTTGATACAACTCATTTTATGTGGAAGAAAGGTGAAAGGATTTAGTTAGATTAGATGACTGTCATTGTACCGGTTTGATCAAACCATGGACTTATTGTATTTGGACTATCAATGATCAATATTTCTTCAAATGGGGAGATCTGCAAACATATTTGAAATAGAAAACTCTTTTGACGACCAGGTTATGCAAAATTACGTAACCGGTCTTTCAGCTTTAGCCATAATGTGGCTAAATGTGAGACTCATTCTGCGAAGAATTTCAAATCTATCAGCGGACCTTCCACTGCAAAGGAAGAAAGGTCATCGGTAATGCAAGTCTAGTACAATGAGTGTGATGTGATGTCTTTTAAACTGCAAAAACCAGGGTGTTAGTTATCACTCCATGTTCAAAAGAGAAAAGTGTTATTGTAGCACCAGTGCGACACTAAAATGGATTCATATTACAGTCCTTGACACCGAAATGTATTAAAAATCATATTTGGCATCAGTTTAATCTAGCACTGTTGGTGTTCTAACACTGAATTGGCATTGAAATTAAAACACTGGTTTTTGCAGTGTCTATGGATATGCTAGGTTATGTATCATAAAGCAGTTCAAAGAGGTATGCATGACTCTACGAACGACTGGATAACCTTTTCTGTACTCAATGATAGCCCCTAGTTCTGAATTGCACCTGAGAAAGGGTCACCAATCATTCGCAGAGTCGTGCGTATCTTTACGAACAGTTTTGTGAAACACCACCCTGGAGTGAAGTAGATTGAAAGAGCTTACCAAAGTATGATTATTATTATTATTATTCTTTTATCTGTGATATTGCGTGATGAGGGGATAATGAATCTTAGGGGACAATTTATGTATTGTTTGTCTATATTGTGCAGGGAGCAGGAGGATAATTCTATGTGCCAAAGATGATTTATACAAGCAAATTTTGATTTGGTTTTGACTTGAGGTTTGATATTGCATCGATACATTCTTTGTTTATGCAATGTAATAAACATGTTGAAGAGATTGTGAAGAGATAGGAAATGTTTGTTGGTAAAGAGATGATGATTTTTTGTGATAGTGGGCAATTTCACATGGGCAATATGAGAATTACAAGACATTTTTAGATTCACTTTCATGTTTTGCAACTTAGTTTTACACCATCTAATTAGTGTAACTTTTGTAATGCTGTATGATAGAAAGGTTGTTAGCAACAGAATTGCATCAGAAGGTGCTTCTCGTTATTTTATGAAAATAGAATACTCACATCTAGGTAGTTTTGTTGGGGAGTTTAGTAATCAGTGTTTTTTTGTTTGAAACTAGATTGGAGAAAAATTCCTACAAAACAGCAGCAGTTAGAGAAATACATACAGGTACAGTGTACAGTTCTTGCAAAATTGTCTTTTTTCTCATGTGGACATGCCTTTGCATGAAAGAGATGAAATACACTTGTTTTTATTTTTAGTTAGATCTAGTTACAATATTAGATTGGAATATCTCCAGACTATCTTGATTTTATTTGGTTGTTCCTATGTTTTCTTGAAAAATGGATTCCATTTATTGAACAAAATTGAGTTTATAAACTGGAGGGTATCAGAATTGCATTAGAAATTGAAGTATGGGGAATGAGGACATTTACAACATATTCTATCGTGATAGAGTAGAAAAGAAAGGAAAGTAAAACCTGTCTTTAAAGGCCACCTGCTTGTAAAAGGTAATATCCAGTGAGACTTGAAGGGCGAAAATTTCAAATTTGTTAATTTCGGACAATGTGTAGAGAAATTACTACTCTTATGCATTCATTTGGTCAGTTTAATGTTTACTGTCAAAGCGTCCACCTGTAGTGACCACCTGTCTATAGTGGCCACTTTTCAGTTTCCCTTGGGTGTACACTTTAGAAAGTGATGACCTTGCATGCTGTGAATAGCACACAGTCATATTTGTGCCAAAATGTTACCCAACTCATGGTTTTTCAATATGTTCAGTCCATGGACTAAGTTTTAGCACATCGCAGATTTCAACTTTGGGGTTTACCTTGTGAATGTTACATGATATATGTAACGTTACCCACGTTACATAATACATGTATGTGTACAAGTACAGAGTCCCTCCAATGAACCAAAAAGCTATGGGAAAATTATTGATCGATAGAGTCTATATCAGTGTACACCAAAGTGTGTGCTGTAGAAACAATTAGCATGTACTGAAATGCCAAAATGGATATTCATATCATTGCCTCCATTGCCTAATTCAGACAGGTTCAATTATCTAAGAAATTAGTTTTCTAGGAGTCGTATATTTTGAGCATAAACTGTCAGTGATTGGACAAGGAAAAGTGATTTTTAAAATCGAGACGACACAGTATATTTCATTTTCAGAGTATATGTGGAGGGCTGATCTCTTTCGCAATAAAGTAAAGTTATGTATTTTAATATGACTAATGAACAGAGATAGAGCACTTAAAAAGATGAAGAAATAATAGATATATATGGAGATATATATATAAATATATATAATATGTGTATATATTAACAAAACCAATGAAGTCTTAAACATGTTGTATGTGATAAGAAGCAAATATGTTGAGAGTTTTAATTGTACAGAAAGAGAAAGTGATTGTATATTGGTATATGTGCTAGACTGAGAATAAAAACGTATCTGTTCTTTTGAGTTGTGGTGGTACCAAGCTTGGATTTAAAAAATTAAGTGGATTGTGATGCTGTCGTCTGTAGTTTGCGTAAGTATGATGTTTGAGTTTTAAAAAACAGCTTGATTTTGGAAATACAATACAAAGGGTTATTGTGCAGTGTACTGTTGGTTTTAAAGACAACTCGCACGAATTGAAGCCCTCTTGTACATGAATGGGAAACTGGGAATCTTTTTGTATCAACCAGAAATATATCATTGTGATTAACCGATGCTCATTCATCATATCGTATGTTCACTGAGAAAATGTGTACACCGTCTTCAACACCTGACTAGTACACAACTGTTCTGCTGTGTATAATATCGGGGCGGTGTATCGCCAAGTTACAAAAGACTTTAAGAACGACTGGTATCATTTCTGGTGCTGATCTGAACTAGAATGTGACGCGTATTGCACTCGTTAACGTAGTCCAGTCATTCTTTAAGTCGTGTGTACACGATATGGTGAAACACCGTCCTGGCTGGTGTTTCTCCAAGTCGCCTTCTAAAGTGAAGATTGACTTAAAGAAAGACTGGAGTTTGTTACTAAGTGCTGTATTTTCAGCTTCTTGATCGTACACCAGAAGAGTCATTCTTAAAGTCTTCTGTAACGTGGTGAAACGCCGCCCCGGGTTGTGTTTCATAAAGTTTTCTGTAGAGGTACGCATGCTTCTGCGCACGACTGGTGACCCTCTTCTGCAGTCTTTGACCCCTATATCGCTAAGCAAGCACCTGAGGAAGAGTCACCAGTCGTTCGTAGAATCATGCATAGCCTTTGAACATCTTTATGATACGTAACCGAGCTGTATAGAATAAAAATTTGGATATAACCCAAGCAAAAATTCATATTTCACCCACTTCTTCACATCCACCTGTGTAGAGATGTATCTACACTTTGTTGTCTTTGGAAATTTCATAATTGTGTCCAATTTTGTGACTGTCCACAAATATTGTCTCGCATGAGAGGATAATAATCACGTGTCCTAAAGTTTAATAATTTGTATCATGTACATGTATAAAAACTCTTATGCAAATTTATCTATATGTGTAAGGTGATATGCACATTTATGTTGTGACTCGTTTCCCAGGTGAAATAGCAGGTTCATTTGTAAAACATCTTCAGGTGACTATAATATGCTGCAAAAGTAGGACTGAAGTTAAAACTAAGAAGAACTGCTATAATCATTATGCAACATGCTCATCATTTTCATAAACGTTATACAACCTTTTGATTTTTTTAAACTTCTTAATATGTTTTTTTTTTAAATACAAGTGTATGTTTAACAAGACATGTTGTGTTTATAATATAACATTTTGTCATAACAGGGTACATAGATTAAGACTAGTTATGCTATCATTTAACCTTTTTTATACAAGTTATCATGTTTTTCACTATAACAGTTGAATTTGAGAATAGTTGTTTTTTAATACTTTAGTAAAGTCTGCAGAGTAAAATGGCCCATTTTGTAACATGAATCAAAATTGTGTGTGATAGATATATTTAAGTAATAGTCCACTGTAGATAATAATTGTAAAAGAGACATTATCATTAGTAACCATGTTTATCTCCTTGAGAGCAATACCATAAATCTCTCTACTTTTTTAGTACATCCGACCCCATTTTTTCCTTTGTTACTTTACTCTAAGAACTTCTCAATGTGGAGGCGTCGTGGTGTAGTGGTTCTGACTCTCGCCTTTCAAGCCGAGGGTTGTAGGTTCGAAACCCACCCATGGCGTTAATTTCCTTCAGCAAGAAATTCATCCACACTGTGCTGCATGTGCTGCACTCAACCCAGGTGAGGTGAATGGGTACCGGTCAGAAGAAATTCCTTGAATGCAGTGAGCGCCAAATGGTAGCCATGCTATAGCCGGGTAATAATGCACAGAACACTTTGAAGCACTTTGTATTAAGCACTTTATCAATGTTGTGTATTATTATTATTAGCATTGAGCCATACTCACCTCAGAGCTTTACACCTTATTATAAAATTAGATATGAAGAATGAAAAGCTCTTGCAGGAAATTGATTTTTTTTTTGTTGGGCGTCTGCATGTACAAAATTTATGAAATTGCCCTTTGCCCTCCCCCCCCCCTCCCCCTCCAAAAAAAAGGAATTGTCTGAATGCACAAGAATGACCGTTGTGAACAATAGCATTGGTTGATTACTTTTCCTTATTTTTGTAACAGATTTCATGTAGAAAATAAGACCTAGAATGGAATAAAAAGTCCTAAAATGTCTGAAAATGACCATTCAGTCATTATTTCACATGTTATCCTATAATTCTAATGTGATTTTTGTTAAATTTTGAATGAGGTCAGGCTATATCTAGAGGGTCGGTCAATCTTGTACATCCAAACAATTTTTCTTTTTCTATATTTTCCCTCCTTTAAGTAAGAACACATCTCAGTATTTTTAAGATTACGAAGGATTTAATCCTGTTGGAGTACTGATATGCTGCTATATCTTATTGTACAAAAAACATCATTATCAAAATTACAAATATATGCATTGATCATCACACTTAACAATGTCTGTACACATTGATGGTGCATCATCGTTTTGTAATCGCAAGCTCCTGTTTCCCATTTTGAGTGTAATCTGTATATTTGTGTATTTCTCTATGAATGTGTTGGAATTAAATTTTCTTTGCCCTTTTAAAAGGAGTTTTACAAATGGAATCTTTGATTGATCAGTGTATAACATTGGAATATTATTAAAGAATTGCGAGTCATGACTTAGAATAGGTTAAGAATTTCCAAGACTTTCCGATGTTGCTAGAAAGTTGATTGCATATCAGTTTCAAATTTATTAATTTCCTTCCCGCAGTCTGCGTCATGACCAAGAATCACGTGTAAATTTGATTGTGATTGGCTTGTGCTGATGGAGTGCAACATGCAATTAACTTTCTAGCAACGCCTCATCAGCTTTTAAAAAATAATCAGGGAACTTTGTATCATGATAATTTATATTGTCTTTGTTTCATTTTCATATTTTTCTCATTTCATGACATATTTATCGTTCTAGGGATTAGCACTCTGCTTATAATTATCTAAATCTATTCTGGTTACATAGTTACATAAATGACCCTTCTGGGTATACATTATACTTTCCATGTATCTGTCATTTGAGCATTATGATTTTCTATTTCATTCAAGTCAATTATACCGTGTTTATTGGTATATTTTTTTTCGCGGGCATTGCAGGAGAGTTTCTCATGATTCTATGCTATGATGCAAAAAGAAAAGAAAAGAAAAAGGGGCACTTTTTAATTGTTTCACTTACACTTTTCAGGATGCATATAACAAGTGAAACCACTCATGCATGAAAATGATATCAGTATATTTGATAACATTCAAGACAGTTTTATTTGGGACATTCACAGAAATATACAACTGGGGAGGTGTTTCACCAAGTCTTTCTTAAAGTTACGCACAACTTTACATTCGACTGGTATCAATTCTTGCGCTGAATGCGCGCACTATTATGAATTAATACGCACAAGAAGGGATACCAGTCGAACGGAAAGTCGTGCGTAAAGTCTTTCTTATCTTTGTGAAACGACTCCCCGGGTTGTGTTTCATAAAGCCTTGCGTAGATCTAGGCACGACTGTATGATCCACTGGTGATCTTTTCTCGCACTCAATGAAAACTGCTGACTCTGAATTGCACCGAAGGAAGGATCACCAGCAGAACGTACAGTCGTGCATATATCTACACACAGCTTTATGGAACACAACCTGGGTTCTACATTTCTGAAAATGTCCCACATAAAACTGTTTTGAATGTTATTATATGCATTTAGACATTTGGAAAGTGATCCCTTACTTATTTCGAATCGTGTATATGACGAAAACTTTCCATCGTCGCAAGGCGGGCCCCGACATATTTTGTACAAAAGCAGATACCTTGTCATTGCTGTTCACATCTATGCTGCAAACTGAACCACATCAAGTGTGAGTGAGTGTGTGTACTGTACATAAATATGGAACTATCATTTTAACCTTTTGATTTCTGAGTTCTCTAATTCCCATAGACTTTGTGTAGGGAGAACCTGATTCCAGTAGTCAATGGGTTAATCTCTTGACTCCTGAGTTATACAATTTATATAGGATTTGTACAGGGATCTCCAAGTTGCAGGAGATGGGGGTGTTGTTCAAAAGTTGCAATTAATCGTAAGTTCAGTTGATCGAAACGTGCCAATCAAAATCATTGTTTCATGCGTGTCTTGACAAATGCGCATACTGTGCGCGAATGAAAATGGATGTAAAAATTTGCAAAGTTGCAGTTGATTGGCAGTTGATTTTGAACAACACTCCAACAGAAGAATAGTATTTTGGAAAATCATGGCATTCCTTGCTTTTTCCATTATTGAATCTAAAGAAGATGTTCAAGTATTTGTTCATTTCTGGCTCATATTCACATAGATGACGTAATGTAATGCCCACCTTTCATTTCCATGATCGGACTTACAAGATATAGAATACAGTCAAACCTCATTATAACGAGGTCCTTGGGACCAGAGAAATTATCTTTTCATATCCAAAACCTTGTTATATCAGGGCCAGAACACAATGAAATGCAAAGAGATGGGACAAGGAAATACCTTGCTATAGCGTGGTCTCGTTATATCAGTGCTCTTTATAACGAGATTGGACTGTACCAACGATCTTTATTCCTTTGAAATCACTGTTACACTGACATATTCGAAAGATAAAGCACTTTTGACATTCATGTGCAACTTTTCTTCCAGATTTTTCAGCCCGAGCCAAGATTTGGCAGAGATTTAATTCATCTATTTGCACATTCTCCAACGCGGAGCATTTTATCAGGATGATTTAGAATAAATCTGTAGTTAATCCGTTAAAAAGAATAAGTATTTTATCATACTACTGTATAAATAATGGGAAACTCGGTGATCCACAATACATGTATTGCAACATCGTAGCTCATAAGTTTTCTCAATATTATTCCTTTGCTGGTGTTGCATTGGTGTCTGTTTTGGTGTGAATAATGGATAAACCCCGTCATTAACAATGCAAAAAGCATTTTATTGTAACAAAAATGTACTTAAATGTATGAAATATGTACAGAAAGCATTTCACTTTATGTAAAGAGTCTATAGTTTTAGTTCTAAAAAAAGTGTTGATAATTTGTATCACAGTGATCTCTTTGCTTGTTAACATGTTGTTTAGCCATGCGATTTCGGTCATTTTTTTTAAATGCTAGGCAGTGTGTGAACATGTCTTTTGTTTCCGTGCATGCCGTACAATATGGCAACTTGGAATTAATGCTTTGTGGGTGTTATGCATACATAGATGGAATTGAAATTTGTAACATCGAAATAAAATGTGTCATGTGTATTATAGA
>BQKZ01008704.1:10247-24358 GCA_036244855.1 Temnopleurus reevesii
GAGAGTTCTCCATGTTGGCAGCCATTTTGTGCCTGTACGTTTGCCAATTTAAGGAGCCCATGAGGGGTGTAAATAAAAACTTTGAAAATTCATAACTTTTGAATGGATTGTCCGATTTTGCTCAAATTTTCACAGTTTGTTCATCTTATTTTTCTTCATTTAATGACAGCAATTTAATGTCTGAGTGTAGTTCTCCTTTAAACACAATTAGAGATAAACGCAGTTGAAATATTCTTCCATTCCAATAAATGACATATATAGCTATTGAATCGCGACACAACTGATTTCCTGAAATTTCCCTCTGTTTTCTTTTTAAACAGCCCCACAAGGATTAGCTATTGATATCGATAACGATCGATTGTACTGGACGGATGCCGGTTTGGATGTTTTGGAATCCGCTAATCTGGACGGTTCTAACCGAACGGTGGTTGTCGATACCGGTCATGACAATCCGCGGGGTATTGCGGTTTCAGCGAGGGAGGGGTAAGTGAGAATTAAGTAATTAGTGACCCCACCCATTAAAGTAGCAAACAAATGCAACACTAACAGCACCTTGTTGGTGATAAACAGAAGCAAAAGAGGTATGAATTTCCATTCTGCTGAGTGCTCAGAGGGTTCGAACCAGCATCTTTGTGGGTGAGAGATTTTCAAATTTGCTTAATTCACCCAGTGCACATCCCTAGTGTCCCCACCCTGCACACTTGGTAATGAAGGTACAACATTGCACATTTAAAGGAGCAAACAAATACAACACTGAGAGCACAACACTATAAAACTATTTTCATAAAATAAAGTGGGTCATGGGACAATAGATCCGTACGCCGTGTATAGAGATACGATTAAATGCAAAATTTATTGTATCTCTTTTATGTTACAGGCCCCTGGATATTTCAAGTGTTAAACTATTTGGGCTCGGTGGGTTATGTCAAGGTGTCGAGAACTCCCGACTATAACCAATTTACCAAGTTGTTCTAAAATTGATATACATTTTTATGAGTATTGCTCTACAGTTGTTACACATCTTAATAGTTAAAGCTCAATAAAACACCCAGCCATTAATGATATCGCCGGATTCTTGTTTAAAATATGCCTAAGACACATTTTTTTTTAGAAACATTTTCTGGACCGATTGGGGAGAAGTGCCTAAGATTGAGAGAGCAGACTTAGACGGATCTAATCGGATCGTTATTGTAGGCGGAAGAAACTTGACTTGGCCTATGGGATTGGCTATTGATAACGCAGGTAAACTTCTCACAAACGTTGTAACTCATTCTAAATCATCTCATTCTTTTCCATTTTTTAGATATATTTTCTGGACGGATTGGGGAGACGTACCTAAGATCGAGAGAGCTAATTTAGATGGATCTAATCGGACTATTATTGTCGATTCAAACGTTACATGGCCTAACGGTTTGGTTATTGACGGCGGAGGTAAACCTCTTACGAACTTCATGACTAACAAGAGCACATAGATTAGTCATTTCATTCACATCTTCCTTGACTAACGACTTAGTGGGGAACTATCAACTAGCCAACGGTTAAAAAAACCTTTTCTTACTGTTTTAGAGTGCATCAGTAGAATATAGATATTTTGCAGGTTTCATGACTAGCAAGATGACCTATAGTTTAGTCAGGTTGATGACTAAGGACTGACTCGTTTGCTGACACTCTTAACGATCAGGTGAAAAATACTCTTGTCAAATCATGCTATAATGTATCCACAAGACCTATGGAGTCGATGTGCTTCATGACTAACTAACAATGGTCTATATTAGTCGGCTCCTTCATTAAATGCTTGTTGGCGTGTTTGACCAACAGGGCGGTGTCTCACCAAAATTAGAGAGACTGGTAACCTTTCTTTTGCGTAATGATTCATGATACCACGAATATTCAGCGCAAGAAATATGACACCAGTTGATCTTAAAGTCGTTTGTAAAGCCTTTCTTAACTTGTTGAAACAACGCCCAGGTGAAGAATAATTATTTAGAACATGTAATTACTAAATTAGATTATTCTGTTCTTTGACTAACGACTCACAAGCTTGATGACGAGCTTAACGAACAGGCGTAAAATATTAGTTTTTAGCTATTTTTTCTTGCACCCATTGTAACTAAGAAAGTGCACTTCTTCCAAGATTAATGACTAATAATTTTAGCCTATTCATTAGTCAGTTCATTAACTAACAGTTTGCTTGATAAATTTTAACAAAATTTAGCAGGACATTATTGCCAAAGATTTGTAGATATGCATATTGAATGCAAAGTTAGAGATATTTTAAGTCGATATGTGTGGTACATAAGTAAATTAGTTTATGTCGCAAAGTCATAAAATTCACAACAATCCGTGAATACTAAATTTAAGATAGTAAGTTAATCACATAAACACCCTGTTTTCGAAAGATTTATACTATTCCCGTTGCAACGACATTGCTTCAATGATTTTTGCGATTTATTTGAGTCGATAAACTTTTAAAGGGCCGACCGCGTGAGTAACTGAAAAAAAATATGCCAATTATTTTGAAATACTTCTTTTTCGAAAACATGTGGAATCACCAAGGAAAGTAGACACGTTGAGTGTAAAATCTGACAGGAAAAACTGCTTAAGCTATCAGGAATGTGCAGATTCACATTATTTGTTTTTGTCGGTGGGGGTGGGGGCGGTTTAATAAAAAAAACCACATCAAACTAGAGTTAGGACAGGCATCACACGCTAGTAATATAATTTGTTGGTCAGGAAAGCTTGAATTTCAGTTGCATTTTGGTATCAGTTGTATTTTTAATAGGAACGCGCTTGAACTATTCTGATACCTTTAATGAACACGCATAATCTGCGTGTACATTTCGATGGGTGATAGAGTACGCTATTGAACAAATTAAAATGTTCCCCTTTTCGTCCAAACTGATGAATCATACTGAACATGAAAATAAATACATCTTCACCCCTCCTTGGCTGTTGAATATTTTTAAAGTGCATTATGATAGTTTATTTTAAAAAAAAATGGAAATTTTCTTTTTTACAGGATTTTTTATTGATTTGTACTTATGGCGCGACGTGGCGTTCATCGTTCACGTAGTCTGGGATCATACAAAGAACGAAATTATGCTCCTTGTCATTTTTCAAAACATGATTAAAAGTTATCAAAAATGTTATAAAAATCTATCGTGAAGCATAGAGACCTTTGGTAAATGCTTAATTAGGACCCACACATAGTCACCTTTATCATAATGTCTGCAAGCGATGGGGGTGACCCTGTAAGTTACTAAAAATGAGCAAATTCTAAACATTCCGTTTTTCATAAAGCTAGGGAATCTTACTGAACGAGAATCGATATAATGCATCTTCTGTTTCCGTCAATCCGCGGAAAGATCGAGAAGTTTGTTTAAAGCATGGATTTTAATTGATTTTTGTGAAGAAAAAAAAATTGGGTGATCTATTGACAGGTACTCGCCTATACTGGTGTGATGCGTACGTCGACTTTATCGAGTCCGTGTACTTTGACGGTAGTGATCGCGTTCGCCATATTCACACCGCTGACGGAGTGAACATTCACCCGTTTGGAATCGCCCTCCGCGGAGCCGGTGACGACATTTACTTTTCTGACACGAACTACGAGCTCCTCATCGTCCTCGATCGGTCGGAAAGCGAGTTCCATTTCATCGGAGGAGGCCTCTTAGAAGCTCCGACGGGATTGGTTATCAATCAGCGTAAGTTGGCATTTATAGTGGTGTTGCTAAAACATTTGGGTTCATTGAATACTTTCAGAAGGAGTACATAACAAATATGTTACTATAACAATGTAAAGTTTGTTTGAGTTGAAAAATTAATCATGAAAATTGCCGATTCGTCTGAAGATCTAACTTCTTTTTAAAGTTTTTTTTTTGTTCTGTTTGCCTAATTTTTTCTGTTCCTATTGTAAAAAAATGAAAGAGAATATCATGAACATATTACACAAGAAATCGTGTGAAATATGAATGAGTTTTGATAAAGCCATAATGTGCACAATATTTAAGTCTCGTGTGCCCAGATAGCCTACTAAGTCAATATTTTCATTTTTTTTTTATAAAGGGCACCTTCTTGGGCACAGATTTGGATGAAAATTTAAGAATTCAATTATCGTGTATACCCTTTTTTCATTTTTTGTCAAATCTCGGAAATAATACTGCCCACTAACAAACAAAATAATGTTATTACCAAGAAAGGGGCTAAATAAGATTTAACGCTCATATTCAAATTTTCAAAAATAATCAGTTGTTAAGAAGAATTGCGTTAGTCTCAAAACATGTATAAGATATATATGGCATGACAAACATCCCTTAAAATACACATTTGCTAATATTTACCAAAACTGTATTTGGGCTTTAAAGGTGTTTGCAGGGGCGAAAATGAATTGCTAGGAAACATTCGAACATATCGTCCGTGTTTTTACGAAGTGACGGGAGGTAGAGGTATTGTTATACAAAATGAGGTACAAATCCATTGAAACGTGTCCTTCTACAGAATGAACACGTTGTTCGATAGGATGTCCGTTGAATTGGCGCTATTTCGGGATCTCTTCGTGTAGGGAGATTAACATATATTCATAAACATATGCATAAAATATCTATTTATATACATTTACAAACGAAAGGAGAAGAAGGAAAGTGCTCTTGATTAACCATATTAATGATTTTTTTTCTGTTGTTTTCTTCCATCGACCCCTTGCAGCTCGTCGTTCTGGAGTATGCGCTGCGGAAGGGACTGAGCCGTGTCTCAATGGTGTTTGCAGGGAGGTTGATAATGCCACCATGGAATGTCAATGTTTCCCGGGGTACACTGGATCAACATGCAATCAAGGTATTGAAAAGCAACACCAGGGTTGTGTGTTATCAAGTTAAGAAAGACTTTAAGAACGACTTCACGCAAGACTGTTCTTGTGCTGAATGATCCAGAATCTTACATGCGAATTATTCTCATCAACGTACTCCAGTCTTTCATAAAGTCGTTCGTAGTGATCCGCATGACGCTACGAACCACTGGTGACACTTTCTCGGGCACGTTTCAGCGACTGGGTTATCATTTAGTGCATGAAATGATCACCAGTCGTTCGTAAAGTCGTGGGTAGAACACCGAATGGCTTATCAAAACATGACCCTGGTCGTGTTTCACCAAGTTACAGACGACTAGCGACTTGGTGTATTGAGAAACTTACAATACTAGAGTCTTGAAAGATCGCCCTTACTCTTGGTCTGAGCAAAAACCATCAAAGTGTCATACGATTGTTATTTTTTAAATATATCTATAAGACGACTGTTATCTCTTTTTTTTAGCTACGCAAATTAAGTAATTGAAAAGAGACCAAGTGGTAGGCATGATTATTATCCTCAACTGGCAAGCTGCTTCAAACCACACGAAAATGCAATCAAACAGGGCCATGCTCTCACTTGACAGAGACTAAAAATTTTTTTTTTTGCTTTTGTTACAGAGATCAATGAATGTGATTCGTCACCGTGTGCACTGGGGACCTGTGTGGATCTTATCAACGCATTCATGTGCCACTGTCCCCCAAGCCACACTGGTATCGGCTGCAATGTCGGTGAGTACAACGTTATTACGTAATGATATTAAAATGAAAGAGATTTAGCGTATATAGATCAGTTCTGGGAGCTGCAGTAAAACAAAATATCGTAATGTATTGTAAGGCCCCGGTCACATAGAGGACATGAAGCAAAACGATTCAACACGACTCTTTGTTAATTCACAGTTTACTGCCTCAGAACAAAGAGTCGTGTTGAATCGTGTTGCATCCGGGGCTCTATGTGATGACCGGGCTGTGTGTCGCGCGTATGCAAATTAGATGATGTTCAAAGTTTGTTCGAATAAAATTGACCCAGATATGTTCGCCAAACGAAAATAGCGCCGTGTGTGTTTTTTTTTACCAGCACATTGCCTCGCGCTCAAAGTGAATGCGAATTCACACTTCCCACACGCAGACCACTGTAAACGCATTCGTTTTGTCCTGACTCCACCGGCGGTCAATTCCGCTGGTGGTATGTTGAAGTAACGGTTAATTAGACTATGGTTGCCATATCTAAACTATGATAGGCGTGCGAAAATCATCTCCCAATTACGCACACATTTTATTTTTTATGCATGCAAAATGATTTGCGAATAGAGCATCTCGTTTTACAGGGATTTCTTCATCCTGGCCATTACTAATCTATACCATGATATCAACCTTAATCCGTAAATCCCGGAATATATTTTTTTTTACATATTGATGGCGATTTTTTTTTTCTGAAACGCATGTAAATTGGATCTGAATTAAAATGTACAACTTCTTGTAATAAATGTAATGCTTTAATACATCCTTGAGTAGTGTGATGTAAGTTAAGAGAATTGAATGTGTTTCTTCCATGTGTGTGTGCATATTACTGGTCTATGTATTTCCATGGGGCTGGGTCAAATTTTCATGCAAAGTCCATGTAACGCAGCTACCCGCTTTGTCACTTTACCGTGAAGATCAATTCAAATCTTTTTAACCTTTGGATGACATTTACCCTTTTCTCTCAGTGATACACATTGGATTTGGAAATGTTTTCTGGATTTGAAGCTATAGGCGTACATAAATTACCTACGTTACATGGATTTCACATTACTTTTGCGCGTACAAGAAATTATCAGGACTGGTGTAAAATTACAATATGCTATGATCTTTGAGTCAAGCTTCTGGATGGGACACTGTTTTGCGGGTAATGTCATTGCTGGACTGAAAAAGGCATGGGCTTAGGATTTGGGGATGTCACAAAATTTTACCAGACCCCATGGAAATGCCCATCTACTAATTCAATGTTTTTTTCTTGACAGAGGTTGACCAGTGTGAAGACATGCCATGCGAGAATGGTGCAACGTGTCTTGATGGTGTCTATGACTATGATTGCATATGCACCGAAGGCTGGGAAGGAGACCATTGCGAAACATGCAAGTATTTAAACTATTTCCACGAAATAAAGTGGATCATGGACAATAGAGCCGTTCGCCGTGTATTGAACAGTGCGGACACAACAATCACAAGCTGGTTCCGATTTGAATAGTATTACAAAGGGGGAATTGAATTGACGATCGACTTAATTTGACGGGAATAGGTTTGTATCGTGTTGTATAACTCATCATTTCTTTGTTGAAATATTGCATTAAGATCATTCTCTAAATTGGAATGTTAATAGTTTTTAGTCATTTGTTGAAGACTGGAGTGCGTTATTTAGTGTTACACTCGTAAGATTCTCATCCATTTGACACAATACTGATACTAGTCACATGCCCATATGCGCTTAATTGACCTTTTATTTTCTTTTTGCTTGTCAGTTTCTCTGGAAGGAGGGGGGGGGGGGGCGCAAAATTTAAATTTGGTCCAGCCCCACGGGCCTCCAAATCCTTCGTGCGCGTATATTATTGTGATAAGTAATAAACTTCCTTTCTCATCCTTGCCTACTATATTTTTGTTTAATTAAATTAACGTGTTCTGATCTTAATTTGTATTATTTCTTCATGTATTTCAATTTTCATGATTTTACCTTCTATATAGCGCTAATGGCACGGCTCCAATGTAAATCAGGCCCTGTATCTGTATTTTTATCGTGATGAAACAAGATCTATCTATCTATCTATCCATCTATCTATATTGGCATCAATTTAACATTCTTTTTATACATTCATGTATTTTGTTTTCTTCAGCTCTGGATGATTGCCTGAGTAATCCATGTCAGAATGGCCAGTGCGTGGATGACCATCGAATGTACACGTGTTCCTGCCAGGACGGCTACACGGGAGTAGACTGTGAAACTGGTTCGTTGTTTTTTTTTCAGAAAACCTTAATTATCGCATGAAAATATTACATTCAAATATATTTTTTTCGTTTATGACTAATACTTTTCTGCCCGGCGTTATCAATTTAAAATACGCTGTATGGATGGACGGAATACGACCATCGTTGGAGACGATGAATTCATTTTCAGGTTTACCATTTACCCAGGACAGCTTCCCACACTCACGGGGACAGGGCATTCCTCATTATTGCTCCTATTTTCTGGCGCTCACTTCCCCTTAGTTTAAGAACCCTTTCCGCAATTAATTCACATTATCTAGTAATAATGATAATAATAATAATAATAATAATAGATGCAATTTATATAGCGCACGTATCCACTCTGCTGGGTGCTCAATGCGCTTTGCATTATTATTATTACCCTGGCTTTGGCCCGGCGTACACCAGCGCACATGGCATTTCAAGGAATAGATATTCCTCCCATGTACCCATTCACCTCACCTGGGTTGAGTGCAGCACAATGTGGATTAATTTCTTGCTGACGGAAATTGACGCCCTAGGTGGTACTCGAACCGCGGCCCTCTAGTTGAAAGGCGAGAGCCAGGTCCACTACACTACGGCGCCTCCAGTGTAGAAGTTGTAATAACAGTATAATTTGTAGTTTATAGGTATCATAATATTATGAAAACTTTGTAACGCGCTTAGAGAAAATTTTTATCAAGCGCTGTATATCTATTATCATTACCGTCTGCGGGCTTTCTCTTTACAAAAATCAAGGTATTTCCATAATTAGATTTTCTAATTTTTACATTTCTACCAATTCTGTTCTGCCAGATATCAACGAATGTGCGAGTGACCCATGCGTGAATAGCGGGAAGTGTAACGATGGGGTGGACAGACCATTAATTGAAACCAAAATAATTGTTTTCTCTTGTTTTCTATTGTGAAGTCTATTTTGTTAATTTTGAATTTTTTTCTTCAAATATCAATGGATGTACGAGTGACCCTTACGTGAACATTGGAAAATATAACGAAGCAATGGATAGGCCATTAAAACCCATTGAAACAAATACATTTTGATAGGACTTTCTTGTATTCTATTAGAAATTTATAGCTGGGTAGTCAATTTGTTCTGTACAAAATATCATCTTACTTCATTTTTTTTCTCCAGATATCAACGAATGTGCGAGTGACCCGTGCGTTAACAGTGGAAAGTGTAACGATGGGATAGATAGCTGGACATGTGATTGTGAACCGGGATTCACCGGTGATCGCTGTGAAACCGGTAAGTTTTTTTTTTCAAATTTCTTTATGTCTATCCCTTTGTTTATATTCATTTATTTATTTATTTGCTCACTCAATCATTTTACCATACGTATTTATTCTCTGTTTATAATATTCATTATATTTCAGATCAATTTTTGTTATCAATCTGATCTCCTTATTAGATATTTGTATTTTTTTTTTTTACACATGCACAAAAGATCAACGGGTATGCAATTTAACGGCAATGTAATCTAATGACGAATGTGATCCTGAATATGGTATTTAATTGAAGTCTGAACATTTTTTACCGATGTAATGATTTTGTGGAAATGCACTTTTCTCCTGCGGAAAACATATGTTCCATAGGTACTTTTGTATATACATTTTTAACGAGTGTGTATTTAAATCTAAAGTTCTGATCCTGAAATATATTCCTCCATATGTTGCCACTTCCTGGAGACGTTGACGAATCATTACCATGAATTGTGATCATTGTTAGATTCTGATTCTTAATATTGCTGATATCATTATTATGATGTCTCCTCATTCTTTCTTTGCCCTATTTTGTTTGTTTTTTTTAATTTGAATGAAATAAATGAAACTGAATTATTTTTGCAGACGTGAACGAGTGTGCGAGCAAACCGTGTTGACACCTTCCGAAACCCCACTGAAAATATGTTTAAAGGGTACCAATGAAATTAATGAAATTAATTGCACTACATTTTTCGTTGATTTGTTGTTGTTGTTGCCATTATTATTATCACTTTTGCAGACGTGAACGAGTGTGCGAGTAAACCGTGTTGACCTCCTCCCAAACCCCTCTGCCACTGTCTGCTGAAAATACGCTCAAAAGGTGCCAATGAAATGAATGAAATTGATTGTATTACAGTTATCATTTATGTTGTTGTTATTATCATTATCATCTTTACAGACGTGAACGAGTGCGCGAGTAACCCGTGCTACCCCCTGCGAGGTTTCTGTGAGAATATGCTCAATAGTTACGAATGCCACTGTCTCCCTGGATACACCGGAGTAAACTGCCAAACCGGTAAGTTGGAAAAAAACGGGGAAAAGTCAAAGAATAACTCTAACACGATGCTATGCATTTCATAAATGATAATAAAACAATAACATTTTGGATTTATGTATCGCCTTATCATCTCTACGACTGCTCAAACCCATTCCGATATTATGAACCGGTCACTGATGGCAATTCAAGCCAAGCATCAATGTAGCTAAATCATCAGCTAATGTGTTGATGTCTCCTACCGGTCCCCAATTACACCTGGGTAGAGTGCAGCAATGTAGATAAACTTCTTGGGGATTGAAATCAATGTCATCGATTGGATTCGAACAGCGACTCTCTGGTTGAAAGGCGAGAGCCATAATCACTATACCACTACACCTCCAAAAGTACAACTTTGCATCTTTAAAGGCTCAAAGTTGTACTCACTCGTTTGGTGCAATAATTATTTTTCTAACATAAGGTACAATATAATAAATATAGCGAATTTTTCGAGAAGATGTAGTGCTAAAAAATACTTTTATAAGAAAAGTCAATCCAAAATATTTTTTTAAACAGGAGCAATTAAAAAATCAGAAGAACAGAACAAAAAAAATTTGAGAAAAATCGGACAAATGATAAGAGAGCTATGAATGTTCTAGAAATTTAGACAAATTAGCAATTTGATGACGTCCCATGTGCATAACTGACCATTTATCATATTCATATCAATGTTATAAAATGTTACTTTTCCCCAAAAAAAGTGATTCCCCTAGAATTTTAACTATATGATATCTTCATGATAGATATTTATATCCCCTATTTGCATGTTGACAATGCAAACTTTGTGTTTCCCTGTAAAAAAAAAAAAGATGAATCTCACACCATACATGGAAATACATATAATGGGTAGTAGTGCACCCGTGACATTATCAAATTGGCAACATGCGTGAAAAATTTTACTCATTTGCTCATTTTTTCAATCTTTAAGAATTCCTAACTTTTTTTTTTATTACTTGTCCGATTTTCTTCAAACTTTTATATTCTGCTCACAATTTTTTCTGCTTCTTTTTAATTTTTTTTTTTATTTTGGGTAGACTTTTCTTTTCAAACGGTGGAATTTTGTGATTTATGGTTCCCGTTTCTGTTTTCAATTTCAGATGAGGATGATTGCAAGAACGACCCGTGTATGAATGGAGGGTCTTGTGAGGATGGCGTCAATTCCTTCACATGTCGGTGCATCGCAGGATACACTGGTGCTAAGTGTGAAACAGGTACGTAAATACGTAAAATGTAGACGCCTGAAGAAGGCAGAGAAGTAGATGTCGAAACATCGTAATACCTTATATATTCACAGCGTGATACAACCTCTCCTATGTATTATTCATCACGATACCTCTTCTAATACATTCAAAATTGATTTTGATTGTCACCTGATGAGTATATGAGCAGTAGTATTCGAAACGTCGCAACATTTTGCAATTTGCCCGCTATGAACAAAATTACTCAACTGTTTTTCTCCTTTCTTCCAAAAGAAAAACATGAGTTGCCGTAAAGGCTTCCTGATTAAACATAGCAAATAGTTGAATAGATAAATAGATAAGTAAATACGTAAATCTTAATGAATGAATGAATTAATTAATGAATAACGAAATAAATAAAGAGAAAGATAGATAGATAGATAGATAGATAAATAAATAATTAAATAAACGTAAAAATATTTACCAATTTCGAGTCATGAGACAACCGAACAATAACATTTTTTTCTAAAATGTATTCCTTTGTAAATAATTGACTCTTCATGAAAAAAACCCTGAATATTGTCGTACAACTCATTGAATATTGATTATACAAATCATTTGTTATCGATCACACTAGGATTATTAATTTATTTAATAGTTATTATAATATCAATTTAATATTGGTGTTTTATCTGTTTGTAGAAATTAATGAATGCGCCAGCAACGCTTGCTTGAACAGTGGAGAATGCACTGACATGGTCAATGGATATAGATGCACCTGTGTCACTGGTTACACCGGATCCCGGTGCGAGAGAGGTACGTGGTGATATTGGTGGTGGTGATGATGATGGTGGGTGGTGATGGTGGTAATTGCGATGGTGATGGAGATGATTAAGGTGTGGGATGGGACGGTATTGCTTATGATTGTGGTGATGATAATGTTGAAGGTTTGAATGATAAAGGTTGGTGATTCCGATAAATAGTGGTGGTGGTGGTGGTGACGGTGATGGCAGCGGTGGTGGTGGTGGTGATGATGATGATAGTAATGAGGATGTTGTTGTTGTTGTTGTTGTTGTTGTTGTTGTTGTTGTTGTCGATGATGATGATGAGGACGAGAATGATGATGACAATAATGATGATGCTTACGATGTTGGCGAAAGTGGTGCAGATGCTAGTGACGACGATAATGATGACGATGATGGGTGTTATGTGTTTATGGCGGTGCTGGTGATAGTGTTTGTGGTTGTAGAGGTGATGATGATGAAGATTATGATGACGTCGGCAGAGATTGCACTGACATGGTCAACAGATGTAGGTGCACCTGTATCACTGGTTACACTGGATCCCAATGCGATAGAGGTACGTGGTTGTTTTGGTGGTGGTGATGATGATGGTATTGATGGTAGTGGTGGTGGAGGTAGTGATGATGACTGGGATAATGGTGATGATGGTGGTAATGATGGTAATTGCGATGGAGACGGAGTTGATTAAGGTGTTAGATGACATGGTATTGTTTATGATTGAGGTGATGATGATGTTGAAGGTTGGAGTGGTGATGGTGGTGATGACGATGATGAGGACGAGAATGATGATGATGATGATGATGTTGACGGTAGTGGTACAGGTGCTAGTGATGAAGATAATGATGACGATGATGGGTGTTATGTGTTTATGGCGGTGCTGGTGATAGTGTTTGTGGTTTTAGAGGTGATGATAATGATGACGATGACGACGGCGGAGAATGTACTAACATGGTCGACAGATATAGGTGCACCTGTATCACTGGTTACACTGGATCCCGGTGCGAGAGAGGTACGTGGTGGTGTTGGTAGTGGTGATGATGATGATGGTATTGATGGTAGTGGTGGTGGAGGTAGTGATGATGATTGGGATAATGATGATGATGATGGTAATGATGGTAATTACAATGGTAATGAAGATGACTAAGGTGTTGGATGGGATGGTAGTAGTGATGATGAAGATAATAGTGATGATGTTGTTGATGATGATGATGATGAGGAGGAGGAGGAGGAGGAGGAGGAGGAGGAGGACGACGACAATAGTGGTGCAGGTGCTAGTGATGATGAATATATAGTGATGACGATGGTGATGGTGCCGGTGAAAGTGATTGGAGTTGTAGAGGTAATGATAATGCTGCTGCTGCTGCTGATGATGATGATGATAATGATGATGAAGATGATGATCATGATCATAACGATGGTGATAATGGTGATAATGACTGTGGTGATATGGCGGTAGTGGTGCAATGAATCTACGAAATACTATGACATGGTCAACGAATATAGATGTCTTTGTGGCAATGGCTACAGTGGTTCGCGATACGAGAGAGATACGTAGTGGTGTTGGTAGTGGTCATGATGATGATAATGATGGTGGTGGTGGTGGTGTTGGTGGCGATATGGTATTAATGATCAGATGGTGATAAGTGGTGTTCATGATGAACGTTGCGGTTGAGTTGTTGATGATAATGATGATGATGCTGCTGCTGGTGCTGCTGCTGATGATGATGATGACACTGATGATGGCGGTAATGGCGATATAATAGTTGTAGAAATGAGTCGACAAAATGAAAACATTCTGTAGCCACGTACAACACAACTTCAAAGTTGACCGGATACAATGGCAACACGATGCATGTATTTCTTAAAAAATAAAACATACATCAAACAACTTAAATTGAAATTCCTGGTTTTATTGCAGCGATCAACTACTGCGAACCAAACCCCTGTATGAACCTTGGCTACTGTGCGAGCCATGACGGCTCGTACACGTGCGTCTG
>BQKZ01008705.1:8130-21856 GCA_036244855.1 Temnopleurus reevesii
ATTGCTGAGTGCTCAAGGCGCTTTGCATTTATTACCCTGGCTTTAGCCCGGCAGCCACCAGCGCACTTGGCATTTCAAGGAATAAAGATTCCTGCCAGGTACCCATTCACCTCACCTGGGTTGAGTGCAGCACAATGTGGGTAAATTTCTTGCTAAAGGAAATTAACGCCCTGGGAGAGATTCGAACCACCGACCCTCTAGTTAAGAGGCGAGAGTCCGAACCACTACACTACGACGCTCCCGTACATGTATGTACTTTCTTTACGGTGTAAAAGTGATGTGGTTAAGATGAGGGGATAAGATGACACACATGAAATTAAAAAAAAAACATAATGACAAAAAAATAATGCAAGAAGTTACGAAGTAAGCAGAGGTATATTTTGAATTCAATGCTTTCATCATAAGTGGATGGCTGTGCACATGGCTATTGTTGTCATGACACTATATAAACTATTTTCGAAAAATAAAGTCGGTCGAATGAGAATAGATCAATTCGCTGTGAATAGAACTGTGCGGACACAACAATGACAAACCGGTTACGATTTGAATAGCATTACAAAGAACCATTGAAATGGTGTTCGACTTTATTTTTCGAAAATAGTTTATATCGTGTTTCATGTTTTCTCCCACTTCTGTTCAGATGTTATTCACATTCCAGAACAGTCCGCATCTCTGTAATGTCCATCTGCATGAGGGACGTACCAGAAATTATGGTCGATGGTTTAATGGTTTGATGGGTTGTTTTCGAGATGTGTGTTTAGCTGGCCAGTTGGTAATAAAAAAGTTCAGTTAACTTTGCAAATAAATCTTGAATAGGGCAAATCAGATTGGTTTTCATAATTGTTGATCCAATGCTTATCAGCAATTTTAATTGAATTCAATTTCACTCATTCTGCTACCAAACGTCGCAAGGAAACAATTTACATATATTAATAAACTGAAGTGCTAGGTACAATCTTTTAATATTTGAAGGAAAACTTAAATAGCGAGGCTAAAATCATATTTAAAAGCATGATTTGTAATTTATATACCCCCTTAATCTGAAAAAAGAAAGGTGCCCATATGTTTTTTTACGTAAGCAGTAATTTTTATATATTTACATGTTAAGATCTTTTATACACATTGAGAAAAAAGGTATAAAAAAAAGTAATTAAAAAAACACCATTTAGGTACAATATTGCAACTTTTTCATAACGGAGCAATACTCCACAAAATATTTTTTTCAAATAAAATAGCGGCAGCTGTTGGGTTCAAAGCCGCCCCACTTCATTCCAAGTCAGACGTTCTACCTTGCGATTATTTTGGTGTAGTTTGGAGGCGCCGTATAGTGTAGTGGTCATGACTCTCGCCTTTCAACCAGAGGGTCGTAGGTTCGAGTTCCACCCAGGGCGTTAATTTCCTTCAGCAAGAAATTCATCCACATTGTGATGCACTCAACCCAGGTGAGGTGAATGGGTACCTGGTAGGAATATTTATTCCTTGAAACGCCAAGTGCGCTAATAAAGTGGCTGTCGGGCTAAATCCAGTGTAATAATGCTGCAATTGTAGAGCGCTTAGATAATTCTGCATAAAGAGTTGATAAGCGCTATATAAAAGCCGTTCATTATTATTATTGTTTCACAGGAAATGGATTTTCACCATCCACGTACTTTTCTAAACGGAGTCCAAATCTGTCCATTGGTCGAAACCAGCGAATAGCTCAGCTGGTAGAACGTTTGGCTTGGTGTGAATTGATCCCTAATACCGCAATTTTGAAAAATTTCGTAAAATCTGGCACACTTAGGAAAAGGAACAATATTGTACCTTTCTGACAAATACAATATTACATCCAAAAAGATGCTCCGCGTGTTGCAATGTGCACTTCTTTTTAACTGTGTAGCATTTGATTTGTATGCTACACGTTTGGACAAGGCCCAATGGAAATGGATGTAGGATGCAACAATATGTTGCTTGGTATATTCTATCTTGATTGACAGTTCATGGCCAGAATAACAATTCTTGTAAGTACTTACCAATTGATTTTAATGTAATACAAATAACAAATGATAACATTATACAACTTATAATTATGTCCTTTAAATTGATTTCATTATGTGCGCGTAGTGTAAATACATACATTGACATAATGCCTATGAGATATCCAACATTATGATAAGCAGATGCCGAATCCAGAAACTAAAAAAAAAAAACATTTGCCTTCTGCATTTTAATTAATCTGCAAAAGATCCACACTTATTTTTCAATTTTCTTGTGTTTAAATATGAAACAACTTGCAATTATTAACAGCGAAATGTAAGAAATTTATTGAAGTTATCCCTAAACCGCACATTTGTAGCTGCATACATGAAAGGATTGATACATGAATTCGACAATAGTAGAGCTCCAAGGGTTCGAAAAACTTCCGGGCTGACGCAATTCCCACATTTAAGGACGTATAGGAGAATGATCTCATACGGCAACCAGCACAAGGCGAAGAAAGCTACCAAGACCGCTAGCTTGATAGCTGCACGCAGGTTCTGTCTGAATCGTAGTTCCAGTTCACGGAGCTTATCTTGAGGGCGCTGTTGACTGTCCTTCCTACCAGAGATCGTGTACACAACTCTATTACTGGGTTGCGCTGTGGAGGCATTGCTTCCTCCTTGACTTTGAACTGAATCAGAATCCCCAGATGGTCGAGTGCATGGAACTTTGTTCTTCTGAAATAACTTGGAGTGTTGCCAGAGTTTTATGAAGATCAGTGTGTTCAATGTGGCGATGGTGATTAAGGGTATATATCTCGTCAAAGCCCCAAATATTAATGTTGCTAACGCGGACAGATTGAAAGCGGGTTGACAGTGTAAATTATAGAAGTCATCACCAACTTGGAAACCGGGCAGAGAATCCCATCCCAGAATCATCAAAAAGTAAGTTGTTAGAACGATCATCCAGGATGCTGCTATCATCTTCTTGACCCTGCCTCGGGTCTGGAACGAACTATACTTGATATTCTTCTTGACGATCCAGTACCGGTCAAAACTGATGCAGAGAATCAAGGCCATCGACATCACAACAGCTGTGTTATCAACGATCAAATACATCTTGCATCCATACTCTCCTAAATCCAAATAGTCGTTGTTATAATGGTACGCTATTGGATACATCATCGAACAAGAGCCCACCAAGAAGTCAGCAATGGAGAGATGGAGGATGATGAGATTCGAAACTTGTTCTCTGATCTTCCTATCCTTTGCGTAAGCCATCATAACGAATACATTCCCAATAACAGTTACAGACATGAAGATCACCCATCCTGCTATCATCAAATATTTTTTGTAGATATCAAAGACTGGTGCTATGTCGGTTATCGACGAGTTGCTGAACGCCATGACTACCAGAAACACTTTTGCTTACAGAACACTATCCAACGAATTATGGGGATACAAGGGTGGGAATTTACAGTAGATTCCAATTTCCAAATAAGCAAGAAAGGCTATCAAGCGTTGGATTGGCTAGGCTTTAGACATCAGACGTTGGATGCCAAGCGGTGGAATAAGAAATGCAAGCTGGGAGTGCTTATCACTCTTTATGTATTGGTAAATATTCTAAGAAGATATCGATTTGGAAAATAGTGAAAAGAAGTATAATTTGCCGAAAAGATACACATGAAGCCATATTAGAATTCATTTCTGATCTGTTATATCTCTCAGTCTATAGTCTCAGTCTTATGCGCATGCTCGTAAAATGACGAATCAGACACATTGGTCTCATTGCATGCTTGCTGATATGAGGAACATATGATAATATAGTCGCTCTATATATCATGAACCACATTGAGTACTATTAATGTAGATACATAGGTCATCAGCGTATAAAACTAGGGCAATGAAAGGACTAAGTTAAATACAATTAAGCGAGATAGAAATGCGGCATATGTAAACGGAACAAGTTGCACATTATGTTATAAACATTAAAAAGCTGGATAATGCAAGAGTTGACGAGCTGGTAATCAACGAAAGGTCGAAAAACAGTGTAGGATCGCAGATCACATTAGTAACACGGGTTGAGTCATGTAAGATGACTAAATAAAATATGGCAGTGTGATTGTAAGTTGCTTACTTTGTCCAATTCATTTGTCCCTTCTGCGCACAGTGCACTGGTCAATAACACCAATATTATTGTGGCAGCTGTTTAGTTCAAACCCTGCGCCATGAAGGATCGCTTCATTCCAAATCAGACGAGCTACCGACTGAGCTATGTATCCGCTTTTAGTAAGCAATGGACATTAGTACATTAGAACTTTCGTAAGCCATGAACGTACACTTTGACATTACGTGTTTTTGTTCACTTTTTACATTTGATGTCTTATAAATCCACCCGTCCGTCGAAAGCAACGACCAGCTCTGTCGGTTGAACGTTTGGCTTGGAATGAAGTGATCCCTTATGGTGCCAGTACGAACCCAAGCGCTGCGGCAATTTCAAAATATTTTAGATAATCTCTCATACTACAGAAAAGGAACAATATTTCATGTTTTGGGGAAAATGTGATATTGCAATTAATAGAATGCTCCCAGCAATTCAAGCTGTTACATCTAATTTGTATCTAACTGTGTAGAATTCGATTTGAATGACGCACGTTCATACAAGTCCAAATGGAAATGAACATAGGATGTAATAAGAGGTTGTTTGGTATTTTCTGTTTTGATTGACAATTCGTGACGTGAATAACAATCCTTGTAGATAATTACCAGTTGCATTCACAGTAATAAAAAATAATACATTATAACACCAGGGCCCTATTGCATAAAAAGGTACGTTTAAACGCAACTCAGAAAATTACACACAAGTCCTAAATACGCATTCCTGATTGGTTGAAATTTGAATTGCGTTAGATTTTCTGACTTGCGTTTAAACGCAACTTTTTATGCAATAGGGCCCAGATATACAGCCTATCTGTCCTGCAAATCAATTTCTCTATGTGCGTGTATTGTAAATATGTACATTGAAATATTACAAACTATCCAACATTCTCGTAAGCAGACGTCGAATCCAGAATCTAAAAACAAAAATTGTTATAGACTTTTCAAATAATCTGCAAAAGATCCAGTCATTTGACAATTTGCAATTTGCAATTAGGAACAACGAAATGTAAGAAATTTTTTGAAGTTGTCCCTGAAACGCGCATTTGTAGCTGCATACACAAATGGATTGATGCATGAATTCGACCATTGCAAGGCTCCAAGGGTTCGAAAAACATCTGGACTGACGCAATTCCCACATTTAAGGGCGTATAGTAAAATGATCTCATATGGCACCCAGCACAAGGCGAAGACAGCCAACAATACTGCCAGCTTGATGGCTGCACGCAGGTTCTGTCTGAATCGCAGTTCCAGTTGACGGAGCTTATCTTGAGGGCGCTGTTGACTGTCCTTCCTACCAGAGATCGTGTACACAACTCTTTTACTGGGTTGGACCGTGGAGACATTGCTTCCTCCTTGACTTTGAACTGAATCAGAATCCCCAGATGGACGAGTGCATGGAACTTTGTTCTTCTGAAATAACTTGGAGTGTTGCCAGAGTTTTATGAAGATCAGTGTGTTCAATGTGGCGATGGTGATTAAGGGTATATATCACGTCAAAGCCCCAAATATTAATGTTGCTAACACGGACAGATTGAAAGCGGGATGACAGTGTAAATTATAGAAGTCATCAACAACTTGGAAACCGGGCAGAGAATCCCATCCCAGAATCATCAAACAGTAAGTAGTTAGAAAGATCATCCAGGATGCTGCTATCATCTTCTTGACCCTGCCTCGTGTCTGGAATGAACTGTACTTGATATTCTTCTTGACGATCCAGTAACGGTCAAAACTGATGCAGAGAATCAAGGCCATCGACATCACAACAGCCGTGTAATCAACGATCAAATACACCTTACATCCATATTCTCCTAAATCCAAAAAGTCATTATTAGAATGGAACGCTATTGGATGCATCATCGAACAAGCTCCCACCAGGAAGTCCGCAATGGAGAGATGAAGGATGATCAGATTCGAAACTTGCTCTCTGATCTTCCTATCCTTGGCGTAAGCCATCATAACGAAGAAATTCCCAATAACAGTAACTGCCATGAAGATCACCCATCCTGCTATAACCAAATATTTTTTTTATAGATGTCAAAGACTGTTGCTATGTCGGTTATCGATGAGTTGCTGAACGACATGACTACCAGAAACACTTTTGCCTACAGGACACTATCCAACGATGATATCGAAGATATCTGAGGATACAAGGATGGGAATTTACAGAAGATTCCGACTTTCAAATAGCAAGAAAATATATCAAGAGTTGGATTAGGCGTTGGACACCAGACGCTGGATTCCTAGTGATGGAATGAGAAATGCAAGCTTGAAGTAATTATCACTCCTTATATATTGGTAAATATTTTAAGATATCGCTTTTGAAAATAGTGAAAAGAAGTATAATTTTCCGAAGGGACGCACATAGAGCCATATTAGAATTCATTTCTGTTCTATCTCTCAGTCTATAGTATCAGTCCTATGCGCATGCTCGTAAAATGGCGAATCATTAAGCTCATTGCTAGCTGATATGAGGAACATAATAATGTGGTCGCTCAATGAACCATACTGAAAACATTTGACGAAAGTACAGCAATAATCAGTGAAGACAAGGGCAATGAAGCGATATTCAAATTCATTTCTGACCTGTTCTATCCCTCAGTCTAAAGTCTCAGTCCTATGCGCATGCTCTTAATATGACCAATCAGACACATTAGTCTCATTGCTTGCTGATATGAGGAACATATGATAATATAGGCGCTCTATACAGAGTGAGTAAAAAAAAAATGTCCCCAATTTTGAAGGTGTCCTATTCGGAATATAAAATTATTATCCTGTCCTAAAAGAGTACTTTCCAAAGAACATTTTGGTACCATTTTTATGTAATACATTATTGCATGCATGACTGAACAAGAGACGATTGCTCTTGAGGAACAAAATGTCACTTGCGCCAAGTGGCTGGGTGAAGACAAAAACAGCCTTTGGTCGTGCGGCAGTTGGACAGATAATGGCAAGCTCAAACAAGCATTTGCAATCGCACACACACACGCACTCACACACACACACACACACACACACACACACACACACACACACACAAACTGCACACAAAGACGCCCACATACGCGCACAATTCATACACAGAAATCAACAAATAAACATAATTTGGTGTTTCGTCGCAAAAGTCTCTGGCCGAAATTATTTCTTGTGGGGAAGTCTCCAGTATTCACCAATCCATCTGCAGACATATCAGATCGAGCTAGGACAGGGTATGGAAGAAGATGCTTTTGAGCCTTGGGAAGATGGAGGGAATGCTCCATCCAACATGGATTCATCATGCACAACTGTGTATCGTCCGTCAGAAACAGGAGAAAGTGAAGGATTGAGCTAAGAATAAGAGTGGCGGGCACTTAAAAAAGAAAAGAAAAATAAATATTTGATCTTTAAAAAAATTACATAAGCTTTAAGAGATATGTTCTTCATGTTCTTATTCACAGATGTTACAGTGTACTGTTTTACAAGTATGGGTGTGTCCGTGTGTGCGCGTGTGTGCGTATGTGCGTGGGTGGTTTGGGGGTATGTTTGTGTGTGTGTGTGTTTGTGTGTGTTTGTGTGTCTATGCTCAGCGGGTTTTGTGAGACTTTCTCTGGTTACGAAAGAAAACTGAATGGGTAGTAAAATTGTCGATAAGCTCTTACCAGTTAGATTTTGCACATGTGTGTTTGTGTGTGTGTGTGTGTGTGTGTGTGTGTGTGTGTGTGTGTGTGTGTGTGCGTGGTTTATGTTTCTGTGTAGGTGTGTATAAGGTGATTTGCTGCATGTGTTTTTGTGTGTGTGCATGTACGTGTGTGTTTGAACGTGCTTCTGTCTGTCTAAGGGACACAAGTTATTTTGATTGTTTTCATCTTCACTCAGCCACTTGGCGCAAGTAAGATTTTATACCTTTAGCAAAGTTGTCTCGTGTGCGGTCATGCGTGCAAAAATACCAATAAAAGTGGTACCAAAATATTCTTTGGAGAATACTCTATCAGGATATACCATCAAATTTGGGATTATAATTTTACGTTTTGAACAGGACGTCATCAAAGTTGGAGGACATTTTTTTTTACTCACTCTGTATATCATGAAGCAAATTGAATATATTTATTAAATATATTATATCTAATAAATGTATTCAATTTGGTTCATAATACAGAAGTAATCAGTGTAGACTGGGGCAATGAAATGAATAGCGTAAATACAATTAAGCGAGATTGAAATGCGGCCTACAAGTTGGATATTCTCTTGGAAAGATTACAAGAAAACTGGATTAATTTGTTTTTAACGTGAGGTTAGTGAGTTGGTGACCGAAGATAGGTTTTTTTTTGGACGGAGAGGGAGGAAAAAGATGCACAGATGAAAATTAATGAAACAATATAGGATTGTAGATCCCATTGATTACAAGGGTTGAGTCACGTAAGATGAGATACAACTGTATGAATAATCGAAACGCAGTCAATCTGTTCTCAACTATTTTACATCTCGTGAACGCACGTATAAACTGACCATACTTCAGCTTCAAACATTACTGTGTGACAGAATCTATATACATTACTGTGAGCAGATACTAATTGGACAAAAGTGAACAACTTCATTTGAATTTCTAACATGGTCACACATCTTAAAGAAAATAGCTTTCCAGATAATTCACTGAAAATGTGCGGCACTTGTTCGACATTTCTCCACAGAATAAGAGATAATGAAGTTTATGTTGTATGCATACAGTTATTGTGAATGCTTCAATGGGGGTTGTTTACTTTGGCCAAATTCTTTGTCCCTTCTGCTCACAGTGCAAATGCCAATTACATCAAAGAATATAACCGTAATTGCAGACGGCCCACGTATGATGCACTCTACGTAATAGAGATTGGATTGAGACGATATGAATGGGTGCACATCAGATGAATTGTTTTTTATTCTACATCAATTCTTCTTATATATTTTTTTATTTTTGTGTATTCATTATTATAGAAATACAAAGAAAAAATCAGGTTAACCAGCAATCAACTTGTCAATTCGAGTATGTACAAATGATTGGAAAGATTAAAAATGATTGAAAATCGATGACACAGAGAGAGGGAGATTTCCAAAGGGGAAAAAGCAACAGGCATTGAATAAAGGCAAATGTGAAATAATATTCTGCTATTTATTTATAACTGGGACAAATTGCTTTTGCTATTTTTGTTTGTTCTTATCTTATTGATCGTATTGTCAGAAGGTACTTTGAAACTCTTATAATATAGAGATGTCGAGGGATGCAGGACGGAATACCGAATAAAATATAATCCTTTTGAGGCCGTCATCAACATCAAGCTTCACCACTTATGATGACGGTCTCCTGCGTTCCCTTACTTTATTTATAAGTTGATACCTTGTTTCTCTTTTTTTTGTATTACTATTCTATGTATGTTAAGATATACTATTTATTTATATTATGTATTTATGTTAAATGTTTGTATTGTAAATCATTCATTTGAACGCAGAAATAAAAAAAAATTAAAAAAAATGTGAACCAGAAATATACATAAATATATAATCACTAGATTTGATTTTTCCCCTTGCTGCAAGGGATTTCTTGTAAACCAATGTATCTGTTATACGTATACTGCCCTAGTCTGACAAAAGGAAGCAACTCTGGGAAACATGTTTTGTAGTAAATCAAGAAAACGTGTTTTCCATTTCCAATGAAATATGTGGAGTTGCTTCCTTTTGATATGTCTATATCTTGGTAACTAGGGATTATTTTACCTAAATTCTTTCACTATATTATAGAGGATACCTTAAATAATTCAAATCAAGGAAAAAGTCAATTTTGATAAAATTCAGAGTTGCTTCCTTTTGTCAGAGTAGGGCAGTATAGCTATTAATTTAGTGATATAAATGTAATGCTTTAAATACATTCAACCATAAATCTAAAAGATATGTAAACACATAGTGAGGAACAAACTCGTGTTGACAATGGTAAGTTGGCATAATGAATAAAGTATCTTCATCATCATCTTCATCTTCATCATCTCCATCATCATCGTCATCTTCATCATCATCTTCATCATCATCATCATCTCCATCATCATCGTCATCTTCATTGTTGTTGTTGTTTTTTTTTCGTTTCATCCTACTATCTTTGTTCTGTTACATTATCTTAATGTTTTTGTAAATACTATACAGGTATAAGCAATATTTGTGCTCATTATGTTAAATCCTAATAAAAATTTGCCGCAAAATAGTATTGTAGCACTACATGTAAAGAAACCATTGCATTGTATTCTGGTATCTAAGGACATGTATCATACAAGCTTGCTTTTCAACATGTCCTTTTCTGTTTTCGTTTTACTTTTTGCAAATCTGCAAACTTTATATTAAGTATAATTTTATGCCTTAAACATTCATTTTCTTTTTTACTGGTAAAAATGTATTAATATATATTCATGTTCATTTAATTGTTTTGTTTGTTATGAAAAAAATGAAAGAAACAGAATAAATAAATAAATGAATGAATGAAAAAAGTGCACAAAGTGCAGCATCCCAACACAAATCCGAGGGCAAATCCGTTCTTCCAATGAAAATCTTCTTAATGTTACACCGACAACAACACAGGCATATGGACATCGTGCCTTTGCATCGGCAGGGCCGTCGTTATGGAACCAGCTACCTGACCAGCTTCGCAATATTGAAAGCTCAGAAAGTTTTTACAGAGCACTTAAGACCTATCTGTTCTGTAAATAGCTTTCTTTTCTGTACACTGGTCAGGAGCATGGTTTGGTAATGGCTCCCCTGCCCATGCAAGGGCATGGCCAAATTATTTATACGTATAAATGTTTATTACTGTATGTTCTAATATTTGTTTGTTTGTAAAGCGCATAGAGAATTTCCCTAATTATTATGCGCTATATAAATTTCTATTATTATTATTATTATTAAAGTACAATGTTGCACAAAAAGGTGTATCCTCAGCGGAAAGGATCAAGATAATAATAATAATGATAATAATAATGATTATATTTATATAGCGCCAAATACAAAATCGTTATGATTTCTTGTTCAAATTGTGAAAATGTTATTGAAATGGAAAAATAAATCACAATAAAAATGCTGAATGCACATTAAAAGAAGAGTAAGAGTAACTTACAAAGTGAACAGGTAAGTTTTTACAAGTTTTTACAAGCTGAGGCAAAAAGGTGGTCGAAATGAGATGGACAAGAAAAGATCGAGGCACTGGCATGAACTGATACATGGAGAATGCCAATCAACAGCTCCCATGCACAAAACATGCCAATACTATGAAATAATCAATCTCAATTTCTTAAAAGAAGAGTTTACTCCAAAATGATAATTTAAATGATAACAGGAGCAGGAAAATTTGGTGAGTAGAACAAAAATAAAAGTTTAAAGGTTATCGGGCAAGTGATAAAAGTTATTCATTCAATAGTAAGTTGTCAGTTCTTAATGATGTATTAATGCATTGGGCAAATAAGTGACCAGTATCAGACTTGTTGCCAATGCGATGTCGTCATCATTGAACTATCATCGAACCACCATTCTGTTTATATTCGTGGTTAAAAAAATTATCATTAATGCAAATAGTTTAAACAAAGTTTGTACTAATGTAAACATGCAAATAAGGGATCTAGTTATCCACCATGGAGCTATTTATCAATATAGTTCTTAGGAAATCATATTTTTGGGGAACAAAGTAATATGGTATAACGTTGGTATGAATATGATAAATGCTCACTTGTGCATTTATGACGTCACGTGTTGCCAATTTGTCAAAATATCTAAACATTCATTACTTTCTTATTAGTTGTCAGAGACAGAGAAAATATGTAATTGTACATGTATACATCAAACATGACTTTGCGTGTAGCCAAATTGCCTTATTATACCACGAATATTGACAACCATTTAAATCAGAATAATTAGAGCCACAAAATACGTTGGTTAATACTGCATCAGTTGATATCATGCGGCATGGATCCAATTTTAATGAGAAGCTCTCCAAACGCCAGTATCTGCCAGTCAAATATTATCATCATGGTCACTTGTCTCTTTCATTATTGACCTGTAAAACCACAATGGGAACAAATTTACTTCTATATTACTCTCATATTTTTACTTCTAAATCTAACTATTCTATGACTAAGCCGCCGGAGAACGGATAGTAGACTTACGATTGAAAATAAATCAGTGAGGCTATATTTATTTGTGATTGGATAATCTAAGATCATGCGCAGAAGACATACATCTACATGAAATACAGAAGCAGCATCTGTTGTCGTTTAAATATAATCTGTATAGTCTATCTGGAAACCTGGCACTTCGTTTTGCTGTTTGAGAATCAGAATCTACTGTGATTGAACAGTTTAGGAACATGCGCAGAATTCATCAATACATCTGGACACTTGTCACTTCATCTTGCTATCTGAAAATCGTGATGTCACAACAGGATTGACATTTGAAAGAAATTTTTAGGGGCGTTCCCTACTAAGCCAACATAAAATTGAAAAAAATATTATTAAATATATGAAACACATTTGGACTCTCTTTCACTGAACAGGGTATTGATAATGGTATAATACATAAATACAGATCAACTTGTATTTTCATAATAGTACCCCTTTAAATACATTCAACCATGAATCTAAAAGATATGTAAACATAGTGAGGAACAAACTCGTGTTGACAATGGTAAGTTGGCATAATGAATAAAGTATCTTCATCATCATCTTCATCATCATCATCTCCATCATCATCGTCATCTTCATTGTTGTTGTTTTGTTTTTTTTTTCATCGTTTCATCCTAGTATTTTTTGTTTTGTTACATTATCTTAATGTTTTTTTGTAAATACTATACAGGTATAAGCAATATTTGTGCTCATTATGTTAAATCCTAATACAAATTTGCCGCAAAATAGCATTGTAGCACTACATGTAAAGAACCCATTGCATTGTATTCTTGTAACTAAGGACATGTATCATACAAGCTTGCTTTTCAACATGTCCTTTTCTGCTTTCGTTTTACTTTTTGCAAATCTGCAAACTTTATATTATGTATAATTTTATGCCTTAAACATTCATTTTCTTTTTTACTGGTAAAATACTGGTAAAATAAATTAATGAATGAAAAAAAGTGCACAAAGTGCAGCATCCCAACACAAATCTGAGGGCAATGATAATATAAAGTACATTGTTGCACAAAAAGGTGTCTCCTCAGCGGAAAGGAACAAGATAATAATAGCTAGACATTTAATTCGTCATGAGGACGAATTAGGTGGTCTGTCGTTAAATCCTTTAATAATGAGTAATTTTTAGATGGCATAGTAAAAATATTATGTGTCATGTTTAAAAAGAACTTGAAACTTATGACGTGAATATGAATGATTTCAGTTAGGGAACGTTTGATTCATAATGGGATTTTAAAAAATGGCGTCTAGATGACGACACAGTGATGACATGACCTTGAGCTAGATGTGGGATTGAGAATTTATGATTATATTTATATAGCGCCAAATACAAAATCATTATGATTTCTTGTTCAAATTGTGAAAATGTTATAAAAAAATAAATTCCCAATCAAAATGCTCAAGGCGCATTAAAAGAAGAGTAAGAGTAACTTAAAAAGGGAACAGATA
>BQKZ01008706.1:15653-26172 GCA_036244855.1 Temnopleurus reevesii
TCAATTATGGTTCCCAGGTACTTAAAACTATCAACACATTCGATAATCTTGCCCTCCATTGTTATTGGATTAACAGGATTTTGCTTCAGACAGCGGAAATCAGTTATCATCTATTTCGTTTTTGCAGAATTTAAGACCAACAAATTCTTGTCACACCATTTTTCAAACTCATGCATTTCATCTGTATAATTTTGTTCATTGTTTCTAGAAATCAGGCCAATAATAGCCGTGTCATCTGCGTATTCAGTGATACTGACATCTATACAGGATGAGGTACAGTCATTTGTATATAGAGTAAATAATGGTGCAGAAAGCACACATCCCTGTGGTGATCCAGTGCTGGTTATGACATAGTCAGAAAAAAATATTTTGTAACTGAACCCTCTGAGATCGACCTGTCAGAAAGTCATGCAGCCACAATATCAACGAAGGTCTGACATTCATCTTAATGAGTTTTTCCATCAGAATGTGGGGTTGGATTGTGTTAAAGGCCAATGAAAAATCTACAAAAGTAGTGCGGACATATACTGGCCAAGTTTGTCGACATGTTGGGCAATTGTGTGAACTAAAAGTAGGATGGCATCGTTAACCGATTTTTTGGGTTGATGAGCAAACTGCTATGAATCAATATGTGGCAGTATTTGTGGGAGTGCTTCTGGAGAATCAGTCGTTCAAATGATTTCATGACCAAGGAAGTGAGGGATATTGGTCGGTAATCATTAGCTGCGTCTGCACTATAGCGAGTTTTCGAATTATCTCGCTAGCTCTGATCCGGGAAAATAGCCCGATCAGAACAAGCTCTCGAGCTAATTTGCAGTGCAGACGCAAACAGTGAGCTAATTCACTGAAATATCTCGAGCTTAACAAGCCCAAGATATCTTGGGCTAGTTTCCAAAATAGTGAGCTAATTCGGGAAATAGCTCACTAACTTGCTCGATTTTCTACAGTGCAGCTCGCGCTCGCGCTAATTCTGGGACTCGGGCTAATTTATTCATGACGTTGCGTGGGCGCAGCGGAGCATGGCACTTTGAACTTTGAACTTTGAACTTTGAACTTTATTTCTTTCGACCCCTTCCGGAGTATAAGAAATATAACATATTTACAACAATTGTACAGCATACAACAATCACAAAAATGGCAGTTTTAAAAAATACATGAGATGAGATACTACCTAAGCACAAAAACATAAAAAAATACATTAAATAATATAAAACCTGTACAAAGAGGTAAAAAAGGCATATAGACTCTAAATAAACTTTCACTGTTTTCTTAAGAGTGTATGAACTAGACTTTTGTAATATTAGTTTAACAAACTTGGCAAGTTTAAACAGCACCTTCATATTTTTGGTATAGAATAACTCATTCATTTTCAAAGTATTTGGTCTAATTACGTACTTCTCAGGAATATAAACTTTCCTATCCTCGGAAAAGTACTCACACTGAAACATATAATGAAACTCATCACCAATCAAACCAACATTACACAAAGTACACAATCTGTTTGATCTTGGCAATCCTTCAAATCTCCCACTAACAATAGTGAGACGGTGGCTTCCGCAGCCCATTGACGAACACTTCGTGCGAGTTTCTTCGCACAACAACCACGTGCTTATGTTCCGAGACTGCGCATGCTCGAGAACTAGACCAAGCTCGGAGCGGGCTAATGCAGCTCGCGCTCGCGCTAAATCGCGGAAAAAGACTGTTGTCCTTCAAGCTCGAGATTCCAAACTCGCTATAGTGCAGACCAAGATTGTCAATCTTGAGATAAATTGCAAAGATGGCTGATCGGGCTAAAATCTCGAGATCAAGGAAACTCGGGCTAGTGCAGCGCCGGCTATTGAGCTCTGAGGCTCGAGGTGTTTTCGTTGCTGGTATTACTGTTGAAGTTTTCCAGCATTTCGGGACAAAGTTTTGATTCAGTGACTCTTGAAAGAGGCTAGAAAATGGCACTGCAAGTTGCCTTGCGCATGATTTAAGCACCTTCCTACAAATACCGTCAGGCCCCATGGCTTTCCTAGGGTTGATACAACTGAAGTACTTTGCTACATCTGTAAAATTACATTCGATAGGCATATCATTTTGTTTTTTCAGTGTACTTACAATTGTCGTATTTTCAACATCAAAACATTTATCGTCGAACCTAGCGTAGAATTCGTTAAACTCATTCGCCTTATCATGTACTGAGCCCTTTACTACAGGAGATTTCGATTTTTGTTTGTATCCAGTCATTTCTTGCATACATTTCCATGCCTCACGAGTGTCATTTGATCTAAATTTATAATTCAAGCTTCTGTTTATAACTGTTTTTTTTTGCTTCATCGATCTCTCCGTCTACAAAAGTCTCCCTGTTTACAACTTATTTTCTCCTTACTCATATCTATTCTGCTCCTCTCCCCCCCCTCTCTCTCTCTCTCTTTTTCTCTCTTTCTCTCTTTCTCTCTCATCTAGACGCAATGTTCCCGGAACACCGGTAGGTGGCGCAGCACGTCTAGCATTTTCACGGAACGCTTTCAACTTCTAAATGGAATTAGAAAAACAGGTAATGACATAAAGTGCAGCAAATACGTATGTTGTAGCCCACATTGTGACATTTTATCGCATGGAACGCTTTTGAATGATTCAAAGAACGTTACTAACGCTGAAAAAAAAACATGCGAAACACTGTATATGTGAGCTGAAAAGCGAATTTTATGGTTTTTGTTCAAATTACCCGTGACGTAGAGGGTAACGTCATCTTCGGCAAGTCTTCGGCCGGCCATCCTGGCCATGCTCGCAGCTCGCTCGTCACACACGTGCATCTTCGGCATACCTCTTCGGTCACGCTCGTAGCTCGCTCGGGAATTTCAACTAGACGTGACTGCCAGCGCCAAAGAATAAATCTAATATTCTACATCGGTCTAGAGTCATGTGAATTTGATATTTTTTAGGGAAATTCGTCAATAGCGACTGACAAAAAGTGTGCATGCTTGAGCTGTTGTGGGTGAGTGAATGAAGACTTGATGACGTTGTCGTTGACTTGCTGCTTGAGTAACTAGCAGCAAGTCAACGACAACATCACATCATCAACACAAAACAAAACTAAAGAGCATGTGTAGTAACTGATCTATCTTATTATTCATAAGATATCCACAAATAAAGGAATTTTAACATATTCGTAATCAAATCCCCCACCCCTATGTGTGCCACAATTTCTCCACCTAACAAACGGTATTTAAGGTAGCTTATCTATTACTAGTTCCGAAATACACTGGATTCAGCGATCTAATAGTAGATGTAAAGTCTCTTCATCGAGGCCTTATGTCCATCTTCATTTATCTATCTTCTATATGTGTTTATTCCATACCAGAGAAATATTTGAAGCCTGCAAAATATCACATGACCCATGCGGCTGCGTGAAGTGAAACTGAACGTTTGCTTTAAAATAGTTTGTGTATGCAATCACGTCACTGTTTTCGGGGTCAAACTCATTTATTTTAGGCATATTTACCGACAATTATCAATCTTTCTAAACAAAGCATCGTTGTAACACAGACTCTTCTCACATAATAAACTTGTCTGTTCCATTCATTTTACCACCCCATGAAGATATAAATACCATGACTTGGATTATTAATGCGATGTTTTTCAACCCAATGAAAGCTAGGTGTGCTTTATTGAGGTGTGTTGGTATGATGTTTGATGTGACCTGGGTTAGAAACACCTGCACCTCTATCCGCCGATCTTCCCATCTCGCAAAGCTCGTCAAACAATCATAAACTAGCAAAAAGTTCAAACTGATATTAACTACTTTAATGAATCCTAATGAAAGACATTGATATAATTCTTCACAATGAAACATCCATTGTGACATGGAACATTCTTTTATATGTGTGATTTTCATCTACCGCCGATGCAGAGCTCATAAACAAACAAGCAGCTGTAATACAACAATTATGACAAAATTTATGAATAGATATCAGGAGCCTTTTAATTTTTTTTCCTATAATAAAACCAAAATTATATTGTTTTTTTTTAATCGAATCAAAATAGATCGTTTACACTCCGTAAAGTCATACAGTGGTCGATTTCTGGCTGGTTTAATATATTTAAAAACATTTTGTGCGCGATCTAATATATCTGATTTGTGCCCAGTCAGCATTATATTTGTATTTAAATGCGTTTTTATTTATAAAATCATGAAAAATATTTCCCCCTTAAAAGCATTAGGCTCAGTATACCATGTTAATAACCCCCCCCCCCCNCCCCCCCCCCAATAACAGGAACAATGAGTGATTAGTCTGAACGGGGTGATTATACAATGATAAATAACGCAACTGGTATGCTAAGAAAGGGAGGTGGTTTATAGACTTGATATGTGCTAGAAAAACATTGCTTTGATTTAAAGCAGAAAAATTGGACGAACAGATGAAAAAATGTTGAAGCAAAGCGGACAATTAATAAGCCGGAAATTTATGGATGTTTCAACGTTATAATCAAACAGTTGTTCATCGTGCAAATTGGCAACGTTGTGTCACGTGATATGACGTAGTTCATGCACTTTTTTTGCAGGCAGCTCATGATATCTTATTGTCTAGAACACCCCCCCCCCCCCCATTTTCAATGCTTCACGCAAATATCGTCGATATATACATGGGTACAAATACATTCATTGATTTAACCTTTTGAAGATTAAAATAAAAATGGCATTAATGGAGCAAAGCGGATTCTTAAAAACAATAAGTTATAATAATTTTCCAGAGAGGAAGTCCATGGCGTGCGTCATAATACGTGACCGAAAGCCACGTCGTATGACAAATGCCGTACAATCATTATCATTGAAATATTCATAATTTTCTTATTTTTTATCGGATTTACTTCGAACCTTTTTTGATCTGTTCGTCTACTTTTTTCTGACTTTAATCAAAGCATGATTTTTATTGCGCAGACAAAGTATTCAAAACTGGAGGAAAATACTAGCAAAGCTAGTATTATAATATATATATATATATATATATATATATATATAATATATATATAATATATAGATATATATAATATAATGGATGGACTCAAATGGACTCAAGCTAAATGAGGATAAAACTGAATTTATTATCCTTGGTTCAAAAAATATGTTATCAAAAATTGATCATAATGCATTTAATTTAAGTGTAGGAGGCAATGTTATTCAGCCGGTCTCAAAGGTACGGGACCTTGGAGTGATTCTAGATTGTAACATGTCTTTCAGTCAGCATATTTCTCATGTCTCAAGATCTGTCAGATACTAACTCCGGAACCTTAGCTTTATTCGCAAGTCCCTAACCCCTAAAGCCACAGAGCAGCTTATACATTCCTTAATCTCTTCTCGCTTAGATTTTTGCAATTCCATATGTTATGGGTTACCCCTTCAACAGATAAATAGACTTCAATCTCTACAAAATTCAAGTGCAAGACTTCTCACATTTACTCGAAAAACTGTCCATATAACCCCTGTTCTTAGATCCTTGCACTGGTTGCCAGTTTTTAAACGCATTCAGTTCAAAATGTTAGTTTACCGGGCTATTCATGGCATGTCTCCCAAATATATTCTAGATTCTGTGCATGTATACAACCCTTCCCGTACCCTGAGATCCTCTAGCTCACAGTTATTACAAGTCCCACGCACTGTTCGCTCATGGGGGGATCAATCTTTTTCTCACATTGGCCCAGCACTCTGGAACAATCTCCCCCTTTCCCTACGTACTGTCCCATCCTATACTGCCTTCAAAGAGAATTTAAAGACGTATCTCTTTAATTTGTAAACTCTTATTATACACTCTTTAAGTTTATTATATGAACTGATATATGCGCCATGAGCGTCTTTAGTGACGGAGTGTTGCGCTTTACAAGTTTACACTATTATTATTATTATCATTATATATATATAAACGCATCCGTGCTACTAACGATGTATATACGTTCTTAATTATAATTATGTAATGAGCTGAAGCGGACATGCATTAGAACCAACAGGCTAGTAAGCAAACCATGACATACCCATTGTATAGAAATCAACGTGCAAAGGAGACACCAACCCGAGTACTATTTATAGCACCATTAAGAAATTACTAACCCACGCACAACATCAACGAGTTTTACAAATTGAGGGATAATGGTATAGATTTTGTAATAGTTTAAATGGGCATTGAACATAACTTTTATTGATTGTTTAAATCGTTCCACTTTTTAGTTTCTATGAGTACCATCTGGGTGAATTAATCGATCTCAATTTGGACCATTATCAACAAATCAATTTTTGCCTCACGGCGTCAGATAATTTGCTCTTTAGAACGAGTCGAAAGCTTGATAATCGAGTTCAATGAATACTAGTCCCGTCTATCCGAGTGTTAGGTTGCTCTCTACGTTCAGGACTAGGATCCTTGGTTGACAAGGCTGCAGGTGTACAATAAACTTTCGCTAATACAATACTTGATCGTAGGTCTTCCATGTTAATACGCATGGGTAACGGACAATGCTCAACAAATCTATAGCTATTACAATTTGGATAAGGGCATTTCAATAAAATAAGGCACCCACAAAGAAAATGTCATATTGAATAAAAGTATTATGATATTGACTTATTCATGCAAAACCTTTGTAAATATATATTTGTGAAGTTTGTGAAGTGACATGAACATTTTCATGCCAAAATTGTAAAATTACCATCTTTTGGGGCAAACTGTGAAAAAAAGTTGCAGACAAGTATAGGTATCCATGTTTTGAAAGACTAAAATCATACCATATATCTACAAGTCGTACATAATTGACTAGTTTTTAATACAAATTAAAATATCAAATATGACTAAATATCAAATTAAGAGGTTCCTTGTGTAAGGTCTGGTGTCCCACAATGACTATTAGATATAGGTGTGAATTTAATACAATCAATAGTAGAGTGATTTGCATTGTTTTAACGTTAGATTATGACATGCTCTAAAATGATCACAAATAAATTTTTGTCCGTATGATTGGATTGCAATATTACATCGGGATGCAGATATTGTAAATTCTAAGTGATAATCATAATTTGTTAGGTCAAATTGTTTGTTATCTTCGTTACAGATGCGAATGAAATGTAATTAAAACTTAATTCCCCCCCCCCCCCTGTCAAATATTATGATTTAAATGTTTGCTGTCCCAATTATACTCCAGGAAGAAGTGAAAATAAAGAACGGCTCAAATTTATTCTAATTAAGCATGATTATTTCTCTCAAGTATGGGGCTGTTAACAGTATGAACATTCGAAATGTGATAACGTCAAAATACAGAAATCAAATAGATTGTTCAAATGCATGGGAATTAAATTAATACGCAAGGAATGTCATTCTTACCATTAAAAAACAATTTTAGCGAAAGAATATTACAATCATTTGTGAGAATCGTATTTCAAAGCAATATTTTAAACGCAGGTCATCGATTATACAGGACAAATTAGATTAATCAATAAATTGTATATACACAACTCCAAACTTCAGTAATGTTTATATAATGCATGGAATTAATACATTCACCCGCTTATTGCTCTCGAACGGGGGCGAAATCCTGAACAAAAAAAAATCCACCAAAAAGGGTTCCTTAACTTCTTCCCATTTATTCAGATTTCAAACTTAATAAATTAACGTGGATGGTACATGACACATCTAAATTTCGTTTTGGAAACTATTGAATACTGAATCGGTGATAATTTTCGATCAGGTACATCCCGTGAAAAAAAAACATATACCATATAAACCTGATCAGACAACAAGGCAGGCATAGATATATAAATTGAGATGAATATATGAGTACGATGATAGCATGTCGCTTGCAATCAGAGTACCAAGGACTTATATGAAGAAGGGGAAAATAATCAACCAGTTTCCATGGAAACTAGATGGGTCATGTAGGAATCAGGCCTTCGTATTAAAAATCTTGCTTTCTAGTATTGTGTGTTCACCGTATTTACACAATTACATTTTCTTTCTCTTCATCTCTCTCTCTCTCTCTCTCCATCGCTCTGGGTCCCATGTCCCCAACTCTCACGCACTCATTAAAGAACAGCTTGCTCATTATATTCACAATTATCGATATCTTACCATTCTTATTCATTTATTATCATTTTTATTCTATTTTCTTATTCTCTTTTGTTTGCTGGCATATATTGAGTAAAAATGTGATGTGAATAGAAATGCTCAGCAATAGAACGACCAATATAGGTAGTCTTCGATACTCGTTTTATTACATGAAAATTAATGTAATACTGAAATAACCTTTGACACCCATTATAATAACTAGCAGATCTACCCGTTTGTGTAGTTTTGCCTTCCTAATAACTTTTTTTTTTTGGGGGGGGGGGGGGGGGAGATAGTGATGAGCATGACATGAATGAAATATTTTTGCAGGTCCCTTTCTGCTGAGACCTGATGAGACCCGCTTCTAAGGTGAAGATCCTTATCTCTCTCTCTCTCTCTCTCTCTCTCGTTCGTCTTTCTTCTTTTTATGTCCGTAAACAGGCGCCCGGGTGACAACATGCATCAGTGATGTCCACTGTAAAATATATAAAAACCACAGTCAAAACTTCCTTTGGCAGGGCTGCGATATTTTAGTCGCCCTCACTTTTTTACAGTTTAAAACAGGTGTGCAAGTGTGAACAAAAATATTTGAAAATAGCCCCCGGAGTGCTACCTAACTCCCCCTCCCACAGACGCACACCTTTCAAAGTGTAGCTGGACCATTGGAAATCCACGTTCTTCTTGTCAAAATATTTGTAGAAATATCTCAAGAAGTACTTTAATTTGTTATGACTTTGGTATTTTCATTCACACTAAATGGAAAACACGGTACAGTGGTGATTGCGATAATTTGTTGTGTCAAACTGTATACAAAGATTTTTTTTTAAATTAATATATTGCATTAATGACGGTTGTTTTGTGTTTTTTTTTGCAATCACCTTTGTATGTGTACATACAAATGAGAATTCACAGAAAAATAAAAATGAGTTAAACTAAAAACTTTACACTAAAATGTGATTTCACGTTCTTTTTATCGGACTGGTCTGCCGCTACTTTCATTATCATCACAACAACATCAGCTATCTAGCTCATACACAGCAGCCCGACTCCAGTCCGACTCCAATCATCGAGTCACGCAGCGTCAGTTGGCCCGCATTTGCGACACAAAACTTCTCGGTTTTCAATCATTTTTAATTCTTTGTATCGAATATTACTCTTATATTATTCCAATTATTTTTTCACTCTCTCGTAAATAGCGAATGAACACTGCTAATCTCGGTGTTTTCTTCGCATGCTCACTGCGGCTGCGCATGCTCAGAAAAGAACGTCGATGCAGTGCACATTCGCTATTCAACTCCGTGGCATACGTTTTCTCTATACTGTACACACAAATGCGTGTGTCATAATTCCATGTAGAAGTTTGCTGAAAGTTAAGGTGAGGTAAAGAGAACTGCGTACACCTAGGTGATATTGATGAGGGCGAAGCGAATGAAAGTTACGAATTGTGAAATATGAAATCATAATAAGGCATCAACAGAAATTTGGAGACGATTGGTGTACTAGGTTGAGAGAAATACGCAGCCAAACAAACAAACAAATAAATATACACACAAGATAAAGTGAATTATATAGTAGGATTATGAATATATCATCTAATGTTTCTTCCAAGGCCGCTGTTAGATTCATATGAAAATGCATATGATTTGTGTGTGTATAAATTAATGATGATTTTAAGACACGACAAAGAAAGGGCCTTGGTCGCGAAATATATGTGTGAGTTGCATGCGTTTCCAAAAACAAATAGGAAATAATGAAACTGGACACATCAGTGTTCAAACGGGTACTACCGACGAGTCCGACAGCCCACGAGTCCGACAGCCCACAAGTCCGACAGCTTACGAGGCCGACATTTTGAATAATTGGTGCACGAAATAGACATAACATAAAAACGGATTAGAGTCAGACAACTCTTTAATCCGACAAAATTATGAAAACGCACATGATTACGACCGACCACAAATTTTGCAAATGAGACCGACTCTAGGTAAAATTGGTCTATTAGTCCGACAGCACTATATTTACGTTAGTCGGTCTTGTAGGTCTGTTTGCGTGCTGTCGGGCTCAAAGCAAATACTTTGTCAGTGTCGGTCTTGCGAGCGTGAAAGTAAAAATGTCTAGCTCGAACCTCATTTTGAAAATTGTCGATGTAGTAGGCTTATATTCATATCTATCGAACTCGTGAGCTGTCGGACTCGTGGGCTGTCGGACTCGTGGGATGCTCCCGTTAAAACATACCCTGTTATGCAAAATGCAGAACATGTAGCTTTAAAATGACATCAGATAGGTGAAAGTCGACAAATCTAGGTAAACATTTAATGTCCATGGCAACCAAATTTGGTAATGCGAGATATTTAGTATACACAACGAATCCCAGAGCTACCTGGATTGGACAAAGAAAGAGAAGTGAGAATGAGAAGCTACAATACACTGCTAATGTACAGGTGACACAACGA
>BQKZ01008707.1:0-13291 GCA_036244855.1 Temnopleurus reevesii
AGAGTTATTTCAATCTTTAACCATTTTCGGCATATTTAAATTAAGGGCCGATTTGGGGTCATTTTCCACTGGGACGCCCCTGGCGTCTAAGAATTCCCTTCCACGCTTCCAAAAATGGTCTAGAATTGTTCAATTGGATGACCTGCACATATTTAGGACGGTTAAAAGCCCGGTCATCCATTCATTTGAGAGTTATTTCAATCTTTAACCATTTTCGGTATATTTAAATTAAGGGCCGATTTGGGGTCATTTTCCACTGCGACACCCCTTGCGTCTCAGAACCCCCTTCTTCGCTTCGAAAAATGGTCTAGAATTGTTTCATTGGATGCCCTGCACATATTTAGGACGGTTAAAAGCCCGTCTATCCCTTCATTTCAGAGTTATTTCAATCTTTAACAATTTTCGGCATATTTAAATTAAGGGCCGATTTGGGGTCATTTTCCACTGGGATGCCCCTGGCGTCTCAGAACCTCCTTCTTCGCTTCCAAAAATGATCTAGAATTGTTCGATTGGATGCCCTGCACATATTTAGGACGGTTAAAAGCCCGTTCATCCATTCATTTGAGAATTATTTCAATCTTTAGCCATTTTCGGCATATTTAAATTAAGGGCCGATTTGGGGTCATTTTCCACTGGGATGCCCCTCGCGTCTCAGAGCCCCCTTCTTCGCATTCAAAAAATGTCTAGAATGTTTCGATTGGATACACTGCACATATTTAAGACGGTTAAAAGCCCGCCCATTCATTCATTTGAGAGTTATTTCAATCTTTAACCATTTTCGGCATATTTAAATTAAGGGCCGATTTGGGGTCATTTTCTACTGAGACGCCCCTTGCGTCTCAGAACCCCCTTCTTCGCTTCGAAAAATGGTCTAGAATTGTTTGATTGGGTGCCCTGCACATATTTAGGACGGTAAAAAGCCCGTCCATCCATTCATTTGAGAGTTATTTCAATCTTTAACCATTTTCGGTATATTTAAATTAAGGGCTGGTTTGGGGTCATTTTCCACTGGGATGCCCCTGGCGTCTCAGAGCCCTCTTCTTCGCTTCCAAAAATGGTCTACACCTCGTCACCGATTTGACGAACCGGCCTACTAACGAGGGGTAGTTGCACAAACCTTTCGTAGTAATTAAATTGAAATGAACGCTATTGAAATAACGTGAATTTAAGTGGTATGTCATTGTACTTAGCGCTATGTCGGGGTTTCTACGTGTTCAAGCAGCTCCCCCGTAATTAGAGGCCGGTTCGTGAAAACGCTGACGACCTGTTTGATTGGATGCTCTGCACATATTTAGGCCGGTTAAAAGCCCGTCCATCCCTTCGTTTCAGAGATATTTCAATCTTTAACCATTTTCGGCATATATAAATTAAGGGCCGATTTGGGGTCATTTTCCACTGGGATGCCCCTGGCGTCTCAGAACCTCCTTCTTCGCTTCCAAAAATGATCTAGAATTGTGCGATTGGATGCCCTGCACATATTTAGGACGGTTAAAAGCCCGTCCATCCATTCATTTGAGAGTTATTTCAATCATTAACCATTTTCGGCATATTTAAATTAAGGGCCCATTTGGGGTCATTTTCCACTCGGATGCCCCTTGCGTCTCAGAACCCCCTTTACGCTTCCAAAAATAGTCTAGAATTGTTCGATTGGATGCCCTGCACATTTTTAGGACGGTTAAAAGCCCGCCCATCCATTCATTTCAGAGTTATTTCAATCTTTAACCATTTTCGGCATATTCAAATTAACCTGTCTTTACTATACACCTACACCCGTACACACATATAAATTAAGACACACACAAACGCAAACACACCCACACATAACAAACAAAAACATATAAAGATCATATCACAAAAATACAGACAGACACACAGCTTACACACAAACGCACACTCACATACACACACAGACGGTCTTCTCATACACAAACAGACACACCCACACCGCTTCTCTCTTAAACACACATGCGCTCTAAATGTACTTCACGCACACGCTCTCTTTGTACTTTACTACACAAATATATATATATACACACAGACGAACGAAACAGTATAATAAACACACACACACACACAATAATTATGTCATTTATGCCATCTTTATATCATAATGAACTTAAAAAAAGTACCGAATGAAACTTCACACACAAAACGCTCATCCAACACACACGCAACAAGACATATGCACCCACAACACAAAAAAAATCACACACACGCACACACACCTAGCACAAAAATTCACGCACGCACACACACACACACGATCTCTTTTTAAAAGTTTTATTTCAACCATTCTTCATATTTATATCTTAAAAATGCATTTTATTTTGTGTCATTATTTGATTTGCGGTATATGTTGCCCAATTTGAATAACGAAACACAATGAAATGCATTTTTTTATCATTTATGTTTTTTTAGATTATTCTATACATCTATAACACGATCAAATTCAAGTCAATCTCTTACAGATGTTGTTATAACATTTCCTGGCAAAATGCCTAGAGTTAGCCAATAAAGAACACAAAATCGGTACTAGATTAACATAATCTTGCCGTACGAATGACAATGAGCGCATAAAATGATAGAACAATACAAACTGTGTTTTTGTTTCAATAGAGCTGAATCTTTAATTATAGTTTCTCGATATATTTGTACAATATGATTATACTATTGTGTACATATTTTACATGCATTGTATAACATTTCGTATACCTGAAAATGAAATTAGATAGTTGGTGTATGTAGATTACTTACAAGCATGCTCACAATGCTTATGCTTGTGCCATTCTATGCACTTTGTGAGTTTGAAATAATTATTGTTCGTGGTCCATGTTATAGTTAAAGACAACCAGGCGGCAAGCGTGACACATTATGATAACGCAATGTTTTTAATGAGAATTATAGAGCAGGGGGTACTTATTCCAAATACGGTGGCTGCCACCTTGGCACCCTTCGGGAACTTTTGTTAAACGAGTTTCATATAACGGTGTACCGCAAGAGCCATCCTAGTAATAGGGGCCTGCCTATAATGGTCAATACATTTTTCCCCAAGGGTGCCCAGGTGGCACCCACCGGATCTTGGTTTAGTAGACCCGAAGCCATCATATTCAATAAAAATCCAGCGTTAAATGGGGATGTCACGCTTTGGCTAAAAAGTGGCCAATTCTTTTAGGCTGTAAGTAAGTTTTCAAAATTGGTGGACGGAAACAATGTCGACGGGAAAAAAACGAGTGTGCATCTAATGCGCATTGAAAATTGATGCGTACATCGGTTGCGCACTCGATTTCTACCGTCCAAAACCTTCCGTTCACCAATTTCGAAAACGCACTGTTATCAAAAGATGACGGTAGCCAAAAGGGCAATTCCACAGAATTCCATTGCCATCTTGAACTTCATCTTTATCTGTTATACTTCAAGCTCCCGTCACATAGAAGCTCGGATGTAACACGATTGAACACGACTCTTTATCCAGTTAACAGCTAAGAATCGTGTTGTATCGTGTTCAGTCGGGAATTTTATGTGACTGGGGCAGTTGGTCACATTTACATAATTATAGAAGCCCGTAAGCAATGCGATTCAACATGACTCTTTTTAGTTCGCAGTTAAGTGCCTCCGAATAAAGAGTCGTGCTGAATCGCGTTACTTCCGGGCTTCTATGTGACTGGGGCATTAGTGGCAGAATTTCAGTGACGGACAAAACGTATAGAGAAAGTGTTAGTATATCAGAAAAAAGAAAATGGTATCTTGTCCACAAGAACGGCTAGAAGTTATGAAAAGTGTCGGTAACGGAATCACATCAGATAATTGGCTGCTTTTTATTTTTAATTAGTCCATAGAAATGGAAATGTTGTGAACATTAAAAAAAAAATTCAAAAATATGTAAAGTAATTCATAGATTTTAGTTAAATATCCACAACATGATGCCTCCAAGAAAAATTAGGAGTTCTTTTATAAAAATATTTTTTGAATTTGTCTACCTCGGAATTGACTAAAGAATACATACTCTTGCATGAGGCAAATTCGACATTTACATCGTCACCGGAAAACATTCTTCTTCAACAAAAGTACTAAAAAAAGATGTCCATTAATTTGTTGCCATGTCGGGGTTCTTTTATCTTCATGCAACATTAGCATTTGGTTACTGTCATGTCGTAAAAAGAAAGTCGATTTTAAAGACGCATTTGATATAGGGGGAAAGAAGAAAAAGAGAAATAAACAAAGAGGAAATCGCTGGAGGAGATTACAAATTAAGATATAGAGCTTTCCGTCCAATTCCTCAATGTTTCATTTAAAATGAAGGAATGAATGTTTAATGACATGATCTTGTGTTATCCCGCGTGGATAGACATTGTTTGACAGTGCATCTCTGACGTGATTCAAAGGAATACTGAGTTCTGATTGGGACACCACCAGAAAAGTGGTTGACTAGGGGCTGTAACATAGAAGATACAATGACAATTATAATAGATATTAATCGTAAGTCTATGGAAAAATGTGTACCAACGAGATACGATTAATTGTATCAAATATATACGATTAATTGCATAATTGATTGTATCTCTTTATGTTACAGGCCCCTCCACTAGCAAACAGTTTGATTGACTCCAATGGCTTTATGTTTGATATATCCCGGTGTTAAAAATGAATTAGTTAAGTTCCGTGTCAAATGAATTTAATCTGATACCTGTGTTGTCTAACACTTTTCCGGTGTTGCCAATATAAAGTCGGTCTCAAATTAACACATTTGTTTTTGCTGTGTACTAAACACAAAAATAATTGATTTTATATCAGTCCATCGACTTCTATAACATGGTTGTCCTTGCAAGAAGTCGATGGCAAACAAAGAATTCGGAAACTGAAATTGAAGCTGAAACTGAACTGAACTGAATTCATTAGTCAATGAGTTAACTGCAGTACCTGCTGCTTGACCTCTATAACATGGGGCTTACTTCTTAGAAGTTAGGTGATAAAAAAAAAGTTTTGTGAGCCCCTTATTCTCATGGCACATGTTGTCCATTCTTCAAAGCTTTCCAGAAAACTTCGCTCTGCGCTCAAGAAAGATTTTAATGGCAGATAAATAACTTGATAACATGTTAAAAGGTCATCTTTCCAGAACCTTAGGTGGACCTTTAAACTTGAAACTGGAAAATTAGCATTTAAATATTGCATATGCCATCCTTACACTTGAATTAAGTACAATACATTATGACAGGTAGAGATTTAAAACGATAAAATGGTTAAACAACATGAATTATTTCCCGGCCCGCATCAGTTGGTAAATCGTCTGCCTTTGAATGAAACGATCCTTCATCGCGCGGGTCCAAAACCCATCATCTATCAAATGTCTAAAACACATTTTTGGGTAAACATTGCACTTTAATGGAAAAATAGATGGCATATTGCACCCTTGAATATGTTCCCCATGTTAAATTACTTTGAACTCTTACGTTGCACCCATCGAGGGGCAAAGTTGCACCGAATGTGCAAAGTTGCATCGAACACGATTTAAAATATTTTCGAAAACTTTAGTCGAACGCAAATTTAATGGTCCTTTATAATGCTATTCGAATTGGAACCGGCTTGCGATTGATGTGTCCGCTCAGTTGAATACACGGCGTATGGTTCTTTTGTCTGTGGCACACTTAACTTTTCGGAAATAGTTTACAACGTGTCATTATTCGTTTTTTTTTAATTGTAATAAGTTATAACTCCCTTTTTGAAGAATGTAGGGTGAATGAAATTTCTGCAACCGGTTTAAAAAAAGTAACATTACATTTGATTAGGCCCCAGTTACAAAGTAGCCCGGAAGCAACACGATTCAACACGATACTTAGTCCAGTTGATTATCTGAGTTTTGTGTCCCTATTTGTTTAGGACAGTTATGAGGCTAACCAGGACTCAACTAGAAAAAGAGTCGTGTTGAATCGTGATGCATCAGGGCTTCGTGCTCCAGTCATATAGACGCTCCGGAAGCAACATGATTTTAACACGACTCTTTATGCAATTAACTATTTACTGCGTCCGAACAAGCAGTTGTGTTCAGTCGTGTTGCTTCCGGGCTTCTATGTGACTGGGGTTTTTGTGAAAAGCCTTGACATTTTCATTAGGCCTCAGTCACACAGAAGCCCCGACTGAACACGATTCAGCACGACTCTTTGTTCGGAAGCCGTTACCTTTGAACTGAACAAAGAGTCGTGTTCAGTCGTGTTACTTCCATTCTTCTATATGACTGGGGCTTAATCAGGACTCAACTGAACAAAGACTCGTGTTTAATCGTGTTGTTTCTGGGCTTCTAGGTGACTGGGCATTAGTGAAAATCCTTGACATTTTCGTTAGGGCTGGCTTTAAAAGTTGCAGCACTTTCGTTTCTTCTGAGGTGCAAAGGCAATGTTCTGTTCTTCAATGTCGAATTCATCATATACCCGACTCACGTTGTCATCCTCTTTCTTTTGGAGTTCCCTGAAAAGAGAGAAATCAAATGTATTATTCCATTGTCGACTGAGATACTGGTTTGTGATTGGCTAAAAATTGCTATCACATGACCATCATCACAGTGATAGAAATTGTTATACCAAATTCAGACCCAGTGTATATTACTTTGCACCGTTAAAGATGAGAAAGTTGTACCTTTAAATGAGCAAAGTTGCACCCTTTTTCTTAGTATGTGAGAACCCCCTTTTCTGAGTGTATGAGACTACTGCAAAGGATTTCAAAAGGGGAATCCGCATTTTTTTTTATTTGTCATTGTTTAAAAGGTTTAAAAGGGGCAGCATTTCTGTTTATTTTGTGGTGCGAAGGCGATTCACTGTTCTTCTCTCTTTTGGAAATCCGTGAAAAGAGTGAAATTCAATATATTATTCCATTGCCTATTGAAATACTGGTTTGTGATAAGCAAAATTGCTATCACTTAACCCTTGGCAGAATGACCCAAAGTGTTATATCAAATATCAAAGACAACAAATCAATGAACGAAATAACGAATCCTAACATCGCCATAAAAATATTCCATGTGCTTTTGCTTTTAGCTATTTCTGATGGAACATAAAATCACATTAACATGAAATTAGATTAAGTTAATCATCTAGGTTTGTTCAATGTTGATCGTAGTATAGGTCATTCAAATTCGCCATAGTGATCATAATTATGTGAAAGTCTATGCGTCACGACGTAAACTTCCATACACACATGGACGGCAAACATACATACTGACAACTGCGTTATAAGAGAAGGTCCTCGCTTGTAAATTTCGGGGAGTTGTCTAGAGATATCATTGTCTATATACCATTACAATTACAATTCATAGCTTTCCTCCGATTTTCTCAAACTTTTTTGGTTCAGTTTGTTCAATATTGTCTTCAATTGGTTTTGCAAGTCTGTAAATGAAGAATCTGCCTTATGAATACTGTTAATTTAAAGCTCCGCCACCAGGTGCGCCAGTAATACCGGAAGTTTACGACTTGACGAACCGACTTGAAATAAGATGAAATTGGATGGGTAAATCTTTAATTACCTTGCGAGTCGTCCAAAGGCCTCGAATACATTGGTTCCATTTTTGGCACTGGTTTCTATGAAAAGGGCGTCGTTTTCCTGTTCCATAGTAATTACAAAAGACGAATTAAATATACAGAAGGTTAATGATGAACAAAAACGATCAGCAAAATCTTGAATAATAAGCATTTTATTTTTTGTTATATCCTAGTTTGATTTGATTTGATTTGATTTGATACATTTATTTAAACACGGTTAAAAACCCATTTCAGCACATGCTGTTTTTCAATGGGGCCGTGCAGTAAAAATACATTCAATTACAGTGGATACATCATGTACATTATGCATTAAAAATACATGTAACAAACATAAGGATTCAAAATGAAGTATTATACTTGAAATACTTGAATTACAAAAGTTTTAAAAAAGTTTAGAATAAATATCAAGACCATTTCAAGATGACGATTTACTGAATTGATAAAAAAATTACATTTGTGTGAATATAGTTCAGGAATTAAGAATAAATAAAAAGAATGAAGGAGATAAACAATGCAAAATGAGAGTTTTAACTGTTTAAGATTGCATCCATTTTTCCGGATGCAAGAAGGGGTGGCTCCCTCAGGTTAGAGGTGGAAGTCTTATACGTCCTTTTTTTGGTACTTCTCATTGAAAGGAGGCGAAAATTTACTTTTGAACCCCCCCCCCCCTCGCCATAAAACAAAATGGAGTTTTTTTTTAAAACTATGTTGGGCGTTAATACTATGGTGGCTGTGAAGGGCCATTCACTGACATAATATAAGCAACATATTTTGTGAAGTGCGATTTGCCATAGAGCGAGGGGCGAAAAGAGGATAATTTATATTTAAGGGCAACTTCACAAGGTACTTCTTTATAAGATGATGCAAGGTCTTCCTTGTTTCATACTTTGCGAAATGATTGAGGGGTTTTCAAATTGGTTTTCAATTGGTGGACGGAGAGTTGTTGACGGTGGAAAACGAATGCGCGTCTGACGTGCGCAACAAATGATGCGCACATCAGATGCGCACTCGTTTTATACCGTCCACAACCATCCGTAAAGCGCTGTCAAACACAAATGTCTGTAAGAGCGCTATATATATGTCAATATTGCTATAATCATTATCATTATCATTACAAATGATGTGCACATAACATAAAGCTTTCCAATCGATCATACGATTGATATCAATCGCAAGTCTATTGATAACCATGTACCGGTACTAATTATGAATATTGCAAACTGGTTTTATGTTACATGCCCAAGATGTGCATTTTTTTCGTCAAATACCCCCGTCCATCAATTTCGAAAGCTCCCTATTAGGTCATCGGCAATTATTACCCGAGCGACTTTAAGGGCAGCTTCACGAGGTACTTCTCTGTAAGGCGAGGCGAGGTCTTCCTTGTTTCCCGTCAGCATGATTACTGCATTGTCATCATGCTCCTAGAATTATAGAAAAGGACGATATGATTACAAGGTTCTCAAATAATTAATGAATCTACGGCTCAACAAATTTTGTTCGGGGACATATTATTTGCTCCATAAACCCAACAAATTTATGTTGTGTAAATATATGCCCACACCAAGGATTTAAAAACCGGGGAAGGTGGAGGAGGAGTGGCAGCCTACTTCAAAATTCCCCCACCAAGGAGCTGAAAGGTAAAATATGCGAAATGATGATGATAATAATAATAGCTTCAACAACAACAATAATAATAATAATAATAATAATAATAATAATAATAATAATAATAATAATAATAATAATGATGATGATGATGATGAGGATACTACTACTACTAATAATAATAATAATGATAATGATAATAATAATAATAATGATAATAATGATAACGATAATGATAACATTAATAACAATAATGGTAATAATGATAATGATAATAATAATGATAATAATGATAATAATAAAATTTGTACCGTACAGTCCATTCAGCTTCCCCTGAGAAGCTGGCAAGTCCCTCAAAAGAACATGTAATATCCGCCGCCCCTCATGGTCATCAGCCAAATTTTGCGCCACTATTAGCCAATTTTGCTCTCTTTATAATTAAAATGTGGCGTCCCTTGATACTTGGTTAACATCCACTCCAAGATACTAAAGAAAGAGGAAGAGTTTTCAGTGGAGGAACTTCAATTTAACGCTGATCAGGAGGGGTGGGGGGGGGGGGGGGGCTTCAAACCCCAAAAGCCCCCCCCCATGAATATCAACAAATTTCTGCCATTTATGACGTTATTTCTTACCCTGATGCTTGCAATCCAGCTCTGCACATTGAGGAATGACTTCTCACACGAGATATCATAGAGGAGAAGGACGCCATCCGCTTTCCTGAAGTATGCATGAGGGATGCTACGAAATCTGTAACAAAAAATATGAATAGTGGAAAAATAAAGAGGAAAATTCTTCAGGGGTGAATGCGATGGGACAATCTATCACTTTCAAGTCGTTCGGAACTGCAGCTCTCTGTTTTTAATCAAAGCTGAGGAAAGTTAGCGTGCGTATTCAGACGGGAATTTAATTAACTATTTAATGCACATGAAATAAGTTGACATATTTTACATCATATCCATTCTTAGAGAATGGTCGAAATATACATGCTTAGAGAATGGTCGAAATATATATTCTTAAAGAATGGTCAAAATACACATTCTTAGAGAATGATCAAAATATACATTTTTAGAGAATGGTCGAAATATACATTCTTAGAGAATGATCAAAATATACATTTTTAGAGAATGGTCGAAATACACATTCTTAGAGAATTATCAAAATATACATTTTTAGAGAATGGTCGAAATATACATTCTTAGAGAATGATCGAAATATACATTCACCGTGCCGGAGTTTAAGACGATTAAAGGCTGGGTCCAGAAAAATCTATCTTTGATTACCGTAAAAACAGAACAATCAGACAAACAGATAAAAAAAAATTTAAGCAAATTTGACAATTAATATGAAGTAATTTATGCATTTTTATTCTAATGACATTAACAAATAGGGATTTGTCATGAAAATTGGTAACTTTTGGTCACCTCATTATGACGTAGTTTATGTATTTCTTTGCAAAAGGTTTATTATGCTTATCATTTTAAAACTTCGCTTTCACTACGCCTTAAACCCCCTCCCCCCAAAAAGAAAAAAAAAATCATGGGTACAGGTGCATTTGTTGATTCAACCTTTTGAATGTCCTAAGAAATATGCATTTATGGGTTAAATGGATTCATTCAGAAAATAAATTACCTTGAAATAATAGTTGGGAAGTGGATGACATACGTCAGCACAAGAACCTAGAATTTGCCATTTTGCAGAAAAATGCTGTTCAGTTATATGACTGAAATATCTATACCTTTCTTAATAATTGTCATATTTACTTCAACATCTTTTTAACTGTTCGTTTGATTTTTGTGCTTTTAATCAAAGCAAGACTTTTCTGGCGCAGGCCCAGTCTGCAACTTTTACCACACAAGAGCCAACGAATATTTTTTGAAGAAAATCCATGCAATTTAAAACCACGTCATTAAAAGTACGAGTTAAAAGAAGTAAACATAAATCGTACCTTTCTTGACCAGCGGTATCCCATATTTGTAATGACACTACAGTGTTGTCCATTACCAGTGACTTCATGTGGAATCCGATTTCTGAAAACAACAATAAAACACACGGGAACAAAATCAATGAATGTGGCAAAAAATGATGCATTTTTAGTTCTAATGCTAACATCCACCCGTCAAAACAATATACGACAAATACTTTATAAAAATGAGAATGCAAAATATATATATCTTTTGCAGATTAGGAAAGTAATTCTTGGTTTTAGCACTGAAATGCATATTGATATTGCATTTAAAATCCCTGTCTAACCAAATTATGTAGCTTAAGTTACCTAGCGCCATGGTCACTGGTGGTGTCACTACTATATATTAGTTGTCTTTAGCAGTTTTCTGACAATTAATTTTGCACTCATTATGATTATGATTATGATTAATCTCTGTATTTACGTCTCTTCACCAGCACTTGCTTTGAGAGGGTTGGGATGGAAAACCTGCGGGTTATGGAGATTAAGTTCTCCTTTTCCATGCCCCGGCAGCCCTCTCAAACCAACTGCTGGTCTTATTTAATTATTCATTTACCTAGTTTTTTTTTATCCTTGTATCCTTTACCTATACTGTAATTGTTTTGTTTGGAATTTGCCGAATAAATAATAATAATAATTTGACAAGATAATATTTGTTTTTGATGCAGCTCATCCTCTCCCCTTATTTCTAAGTGTAACCAGGATTGGAAATTTGGAAGTCTATCTATTCGAACATCATCGATATATAACAGTTAACGACGACCGAATGAATAAATTTGTCCTTGAGCGGCAAGAAAAGGAAAAAAGGCCTTCAACTTTATTTTCTTCCCTATTCCAAGTTCCCCTCGGCCTCATGCCTTCGCGCCTTTTTACAATACCTACCTATTGTTACTTGTGTGTTTACTGAGAAAGTGTTATGGCAGAATCTTTGAACGAAGCTCGACTTTCCGACACCTGAATCGCCGCACATTACAACCTTGAAACATCGATCTGGTGTTCTTAACTGAAGAAACTGCAACGGGAAAATTATGAAAAAATATTGAAATTAAAACGGGCTCACTTATATAATACATTCAAATTTATGTAGGTTTAATTGGAATAATTCTGGCCTTATTCCAAAATGGATAAACAATGATTGCGAGATGCTGTGAAACAAATTCAGATTCATTCTCGGGTAGGATTCGAATCAACGATCTCCTGATGACTTGACAGATGAAATGAACACACAAGTATGCTGCCCGGCATATCCTGTTCTTTCATTCTCTCCACCGTCTTATTTAGCTTTTTCAATATGCCTGTGTGTTCAATTTTTTTAATTCCTTGTCATATTTCTTATGATTAAGATTCTGCTCAGAACGAAAGCTCAAGCTATTTTTTCTTTAATTCGAAATATATTTACCTGCATTTGTTGGTCACATTCGCAGTCACTATAAGAGCTCACTCTACTCATTTGCATAACACCGACTCTCTTGGGTTCTTTTACGCTGTAGTTATCCTCGACTAGCTGCTCATACTTTTCTCTGAATGAAATAAAGAGATTGAAACACACATAATAAGATATAGTAGCCTACATGCGAATTAAGGCAAAGTAACACACTTCAAAACCGGGTTTAGGGAGAAATATACCCTACGGAGAAAGTATCGTTTCGCCTTAAAGTTTTCACTAGCCAGATCCCAGAAAGATAGAGGGTTACAGCTCTTTCAGGTGATAGGGAATGGTAGAGACAGTAATGTTATGTGTTGAAACAGGCGAGTATCATTTTGAAAAAAGGGGATGCAATATAATAGGTTAATATGTGCTTTCTTGAAGAACTGCGCTTTTGGGGGAAACCCATTCATTTTGAGAGATGCATTTCTTGAAATAATTTTTTTTAAAGAATGCATAATTACTAAAAACTTTTACTGAATTCCATGAACGACAAAAGGACCTCCACAACATATGATTGAGTTGGTTTTTATCTCTTTTTTGACAATTTAATACCCTAAAAACAAATAATGCCCGCTAAACAGGGCATTGCATTAAAACAGATTCGATGTTTGAGATGTCAATCATCGTAAAACTTTTGGATCAACATCAACGATAAATTGCATTAACAAAAATAAAACATACATTTAAATGGAAATACATATGGAACAAATAACACAATTGTAATCACTGTCAACGCTGCTATTGATAAAAATGATTTGGAGTAGGATG
>BQKZ01008709.1:0-10476 GCA_036244855.1 Temnopleurus reevesii
ATTATTATTATTATTATCCTTATTTGCTGTACATTGATTATTTCGAATACCATATTTTGCTCCAACGTTTTAAATGGTTGTTATATTGTCATAAAAATGGCGACAATGAAACATTATTTCATCCGTATGAGTGTCGTAAAGTTTTTGTGAGACTTTAAGTGCATGAACACAATTGTCTATCCATCATGAGACTGGGGAATGGGATCTATGGCCCCATTTTCAGTTAATATAAGTAAAATTAATTCAAATAAAAACAAATTACTTCATCAATTTTGATATAAAATCCATTTTTTGATTATCACCCACAGAATACCAAACGATGGCTTAATACAAGTCTATGTGAGCGCGCTGTACGTGGCACCTCACCCCCCCCCCATCCCACCCTTTTTTAAACGTTCCATGGTGCACTGTATGGAGCCAAATTACAAAATGGTGCTTGAATTTAATCATTATAATTGATATAACTGTAACAAGGCCCATGAAACGCCTTTCCCAACAAAATGACGATTTAACGTGCAAATAAATAAATTATCTTCAAAAATAGATTAAATAAATATGCACTTTGATATTTGTTTTAAATGTGATTTAATGTAATACAAATTGTATTTAGTGGGTAAATAAAATCAAATATTTATTATCTTTAAAAATTGATTATAGATGGATCAACTATGAACCATCCAAATGCCTCTGCGTCCACACAAACGGATATGACGTCAGGTAAATTAATGACAATGAAATCAGCGAAGCTCTAATTTTGAATCTTGTTTAGAAGTGCACGAGGAGTGTACGGTACACACTAAGAAACCAGGTACACAAAGTGTGCAAACCCTTGTAAAAATACAATATGCGGCAAAGTGATCAGAAAGAGTGCAATCATTCACCCTTTTGTTGTACACGCCCAGAAAAAAGGGTACATGAAGGGTGCAAACTATGGAGAACGGTGTGATTTCCAACGAAACTTTTGACAGTGCGAGAGTGTACCTTTTTACAGCCTCAAGTGGACTTGTCATTCTGTATTGATATTTTTTTACATGTTTAAAGTCGCCACGATTGGATAATGTGCTGTTTTAAAACTAGGCAATCCGATAACCCGCATGTGTTTTGTGGTTCGATTTTCAACCCCCAAATAAGGCAATTTTGCACCCCCAAAATGCTCACAGTTTTTGCATTTATTGACAAATTTATTCTTAAGTGTGTAGAAGTACGCTGGTGGTCAAAATGGATGCATATTTTCTTGAATTTAATTAATCTCAAATAGATCATTGCCATTACAGTGCTTGTACAGCATAAAAGCTGAAATCTCATCATAATGGCTGTTAACTTTGTTTAAAATTCAAAGGTGTATATATACTATTTCATTATTCACTGAGCACTGTTTTTAGTAATCAAGAAATCAGGAAAATCACGGCTTAAAATATAGGCCCCTTCCTTTTGTGTAAACTAATATTTTCAAAGAAAAATTGTAATAACCGGCATGTGCGAATCTTGCATAATTATGTCCAAATCCTAAATAGATTCAGGATGGTGTCAGATTAACACCAATCGTGTTACTCAACACTATTCTGGTTTGACAACACCCGGCACATCGGAAACAAAATTATTTTGCAGTGCGAATTTATTTTGACTTGGAAATATTTGTTTATGATAACTAAATGTATTATCTACATGAGTTCAACAACAGAAAATTAATGATTTTTAATAATCTCCCATCGCCTACCGGTATTGCATTGCAGAAAGCGAAATCACGGACCCGTCAACGGAGTCTACAAACACCGAATCAAGCACTATAGAAGGTAAACCACTTACTCGTAAATTGAGCTCTTGGGAACTCTCTATGGACTTAGAAATTGAACCAACCCTTAAGTTCTCGCATCCCCTTAAATGACGAAAAATCAGATGAACAAATTGTGAAAAGTTTAGCAAAATCTGTCAATCCGTTCAAAAGTTATGAATTTTCAAATCCGTAGTGCCATGATGATTCCTGCCGCTGATCCATTCGGTCTGAAACATTGACGGAATCTGTGACGTCATGTCGGACAACTCTCATTCATTCTTTATGCAAAAGTTCACATTCTCCTCTTTTTAAAGAAAATCTAACAAAATGTTGGGTGGAGTAGTCTTAATTGAGTCTACATGATTGTATTTTGAGAAGAATCATTTTGAACCCTCAATAAGAATTTTATATGAATCGATTAAACAAAATTTATATACAAAGTAAAAGTACGTCACAGATTTTGGCAAAGTGTCCGGCGGCACATCAGCGCCAGGGATCATAACATCATTAAGAATTTGAAAATTGATTACATTTGAACGAATTTTCCGATTTTGTCAAAGTTTTAACAGTTTGTTCATCAGATATTTCTTCATTCAAGGAAAAATAACAGTTCCAGGGGTTGGTTCCCCGTTGTTTCGTCACGCCAAAATTTCACCTCTTTGCAAACTTGTTTGATACTGATCTGCTCGTTGTTTGTCTAGAATCGAGAGGAATTTTTTAAATAATTCTATTTATGATCATGTTTGTCATTGAAATCACCAACTTCCTTTTTAGTGGTTTTAAAACGAATTAAGAAATATATATTAAAGGATTTTCTTTTCAATTTCGTGATTGAAATCTTCAGATGACGACCCGTGTGGAAGCAACGTGTGTCGAAATGGTGGTTCTTGTCAATCTTCTGATGTCCGTAATGCCGCATTCCTATGCATCTGTTCATCTGGGTTTACAGGACAATTCTGCGAAACAAGCCAAACGACTCGAGGTATGACCTATATAGTCCGAAGGATTCACATTTACCATGGATATATCAGCTCATGCACTTACTTGTGAGGTCCTGTTATTTGTAATAGTTTTTCGCTGGACGCTCCCGATTTCGGGGGGGGGGGGGAAGAAAAATAAAAAGTTTAAAAAAGAGATCCACAAGTAAATTTGAACAATTCGAACGAGGTATGACCAAGTTAGCTGAACGTATACGAAGTATGTTTTCCCTTTATCAGGTAATTATCATATTTGTTTATTTTTGTTTACATTTATCAGCTCGAAAAGAGAAGAAATGTGTAGATTCATCTGTATAATTATATATTTGTAGCGTATAGGAGCTGCCACAAATGGATGTTTTATCCGACCTTTGCCCATCATCATACGCTGAACTTTTTTTTCGAACTCGAGAAAAATTCTGAGCGCTTGCTAAATGTATTCATAACTAGTTGAACGTATACATAACATTTAAGTAACTTCTTTAAAACGATCCATGAACGTATTTATATGAGTTGCTAGAGCATCTCTTGCTTACATAACTTATATGTGTTTTCTAGACAGTGTATTACTTCATTACTTGTGAAAAGTATTTCGGGAAAACACTGGCGAGATAATTTTTAGTTTTTCTCAAAACGCATTCATTACGTAAGCCTACTGGTACCGTGTATATTATAAAGGTTTATGCATAAGTGGTGAACGCTGATAATACGTTGAAAAAAGGATTCATCGGAATATGTTACCCATTAAGCATCAAATCGTTTAAATAACGTTATGCATACGTCCAAATCGTAAAACATATGCTATGTATACGTCCAAAGTTCAGCTTATGCAGACTTTTTTGGAGTAAAAATTGCATACGTCTGGAGCATGCACTAAAACGTCAAGGTATGAAATATTTCGACGATTGAGTAAAGTCTATGAAAGTTTGTCGACGATTGCGTAACGTTTCTAACTTATGAATGGCGTATGTTATACGTCGCGTCGGGCATACGTAAAAAACTCTTCCTTTCGACATTTGTGTCAAAATAGCGGTTCTTGTAAACATTCACCAATCTCCATTCTTCCCTGCCTTTTGTCTCTGCTTATTTGGGCTCACTGGTCGATTCTATCCAGCCAGCTAATTACAAATTATTTCTACACATGTAAATTTGTCTGATGTATTCTGATTTTGTAGTATGTTGTATGTTTTTTTTACTGATTGAAAATAAAGTACAATACAATACAATACAATGCAAAACAAGTCAAGCTACCCTATGTACTTGTAAAGGTTTAGTGCCTAGTATATTTAAGCTTTATGTACAGCATGTCACATTTGAAAACCGAATGAGAGAATTTTATTGGCATTACTTTCAATTAAATAAGCATTTTTTCAATTACAAGCATTTGAATAGGCAAAATCGTCATTTGTTTATAATGTATTACAAATCTTCTTCGTTTCAGAGAGTTCAACGACTGACCCATCAACTGAGTGCATAAACACACCAGCGGATATCCCTTCAGGTAATTACACTAAAAATTGATGGGTTTCACCCAAAATGGGGGTATAGACTTACATTTTTCTTAAAGCCAAAGTAAAGTTTGGGTAAAAGGGAATATTTTTATCGCCAAATCTCATCTTCAAATTTGTATAAAATGAAATATAGTATCATGAACATGTTGCACAAAAGACTGTGCGAAAAATGAATGAGTGTTGGAAAAGCTGTAACCTAAAATGTGCAAAATATTTCAGTGTCGTATCCCCCGACACTAATTCAATATTTTCTTTTTTGATAAAGAACAGAATTGGATTAAAATTTCAGAACTTTATTGCTGTGTATACCTTTTTTTATAATTCTATTGTCAAATCTCGGAAATGACTTTGTATAAGCCCGATAACAAGCAAAATATTTTTATAACCAGGAGAGGGCGCTAAATATGATTTAACGGTCAAATTCAATTTTTCAAAAGAATCAGTTCGTATGAAATATGCCATAGTCTCAAAATGTGTATAAGAATTATATGTCATGATAAACATCCCCAAAATTCACATTTCTTAAAATATTATTGGAGCGTTATAAGCATGCTCTGACCAATGCTTAGTGCATTGCTGCCGTTCATTACTTTTGCAAAAACATAGCCCAACGTAAGTATCGCGTATGGTAGACGATCATATGTCGAACCCCAAATTATGAAAGAAATTCAAACTATTAACAAAAAAATGGACGAAATTATTATTTTTTTTAAATGTACTTTTATAACTGTAATTTTTTTTGTTTTTGGTTGTTGCTTGTTTGTCATCTCGTCGGCAAAAGAAAATGTATATCATTTTTTTCTTGTCAGCTCGTTGTCCGAAAATGAATACGGTACTCTTCCATTTGTCAGTGGAAGGTCAATTAGTGCCCCCTCCCCCTCTTTTGTCATTGTATGCTCGGCTCTTAGAGGATTTTATTTTGTCTAGATCCAATTTTCAGTCGTGTTTTTCTAAACGCAGACAATCCTGAGGAGTGGACACCAGTAGGTATTGAAGATGGCAGAATCAGTAATTCACAAATGACAGCTTCAAGTTACTATTTATCGAGTCCTCCTTGGAGAGGGCGTCTCAACCCACAACCATCGGGTGATCTGCGCGGACACTGGGCCACATCTCAGACTGTTAAACAATGGATTCAGGTAAGTTTCAATTAACTCCTTGACTACAGAAATGTGTAGTTCGTAGGGGCATATCACCTGATTCCAATATATTTCTTCATTACGAAAAAAGGCTCGTATAGGTTTTTAATCAAATAAAAGCATACTGAATGTCTTTATAATTCAATAGTAACTAATTATGCAGTAATTTAGGATTAAATAATGACACAACCACTTTGAAGACTACAATACATTATATTGTCATGGTTCCTATTAATATTCAAATTAAAGAAGACTTAATTGTCACTTAACCGGATAAGGATACTGTGATTGTTCTTTATTCTATTATAAATATATATTTTCATTCATCAATTGTAATCAAACCATTGATAAATTTCTTGTTTACTTGTTGTATAATTTGTTTATCATAATATAAATGAAGTATAGGACTATATTCACATTTATATGAACAAAAATTATATGAACAGAATATTGACTGCTTACGTCGAGGAAGTTAGAATAAATACATTTCCAAATTTTTCTTTAAATCTTTTGTAGCTATTTCCATTCGAAGAATGTTATTTTGTCAAATACTTTTACTGGCTTACTATTAGTCATATAAATCAACTTTCTTCTCGTTAATTTGGGACTTAAAACCAAGCACTCGATTTTATTAAAACAGAATGCAACAACGTTCATGGGCGGACATTATTCTTGTTCCCTGGTGGAAATGGTTTGAAACAAATTGTTCAGTTGGACCCATCAAAATATAAATTCAAATTAGCTTATTTTCCGTTTAGTTTTACAGTAAGTTTTATTTCATTATATTCAGGTTGATCTCATTAGTGATTACCGTGTAAATGGCGTGGCTACTCAAGGTTACTCAGTCCTACTTGTATTCTCCTGGGTGAAGACATTTCAAATGAAGTGTGGACTTGACGCTTCGAATCTCATTATGATTAAAGACCAGAATGGGGATGATAAGGTATGTAATGCTATTGTTCTTTTCTTTCTATTAGAATAAAAACTGTGATAATGTTTTGTATAAATGATGTAACACGAATGATAACATCAGCACAAATGGCAATATTACTCTTGGTCATAATTTATCATCGAGATAAGAACAATAATGATCATATTCACTATAAGCCCGTGTTCGAGTTGGCATTCTCTGCAATTGTATTTCGACTGGCTTCAATATGATTTATAAACGTGCAATAGGCGGGTTTAATAATAGGCAAAGATTTTATGCCTACTTCTAACATGAGTTTTGTTCTTATCAACCCAAAAACTTGTCCGAGGATTGCCCGATATACCGACAAACAATGTATGCAAAATGCATTCCACGTATAAATTCACTTGTTGCGAACAGGTTTAACTACATTCTTGGCTAGAAATTACATACATAAAATTTAATCAAGTAGTAAACCTGTCTTGTATGGCTGAATCCGTTATTCTTTTGCAAATGTTCATGATAATCAACATATTCAATGGTTATTTTCATCATTATCTTTATTATTGTTGTTATTATCAGTTCGTTATTATTGCTGTTGTTGTTTTTGCTGTTGTTGCTGTTGTTGATGATGATGATGATGGTGGTGGTGGTAGTGGTGGTGGAAATAGTATTGTTGTTGCTATTATCATCATTATCATAATAATGATAATAATCATCATCATTATCATGATTATTATTATTATTATTATTATTATCATTATTATCGTTATTATTATTGTTCTCCTTCTTCTTCTTCTTCTTTTTCTGACTATTATTAATCTTACTACTACTACTTCCACTGTTATTATAATAATTATCACTATCCTATCATTTGTTTTCTGATTATTTGAAGATTTTCCCTGGAAACACTGACACGAACACTGTGGTATACAACGCCATGCCTCAAGTGATGACTTGTCGTTTTGTTCGTCTGCTACCCCACACATGGAAATATCGTATCAGTCTTCGCATGGAGATCTACGGACAGAAACTTTGCTAAGGCAAGAAGAATTTTGTCTGTCTAATCCACTGACATGGACCCAATCGGAAGAACTGCATGTCTAGTTTAAAAACACCATCAACAAATGGAACATCATCCATCAATATTATTGATAACTAGAAAGATGGACACAACGTAATTGAGTACATCATCCATATTTTCCCGAAGTAACGGTCGCCAGGGTAGTGTTGCATGAAGACTAAAAAAATCCCGACGTAGCAACAATTGAAATTGTATCCCATTGAAATACATGCTAATTATACATGTACATAAAAAAACAGGTTTCAGTGATGTATGCATTATTATATATAACACGATATAATATATTTCTGTAACAAAAAGTCGAATGCCAATTCAATGCTTCTTTGTAATGCTATTCAAATCGGAACCGGATTGTGAATGTTGTGTCTGCACACTTCAATACAGATCAGATCTATTGTCCCATGACCCACTTTATTTTTTTTGAAATAGTTCACATCGTGTTATATCATTATCATTACTATTATGATCATTATCGCTGTTAAACTGTAATTAAAATTTCCAGTTTCATAGAAAGAAAAGGCTCGAATAAGATATCAGAATGCCTGATATAAAAAAAATGATCGGAGAACAAATTTCAAAGAGGAAAAATGGCTGCCTGGTAAGGAAGGAGCTATAACTGTATGACGTTTAGCCGGATAGCCCTCATTCCTCCCACCCATCTTGGCACTTCTGTGATTCGGAACAGTTTAATCGATACAAAGCAAAAACAATAGTGAGAGCAAATTAGGAAATATATTTCAAGTGGGTTTATGTATAAAGAATGAAACGTGAAAAAAAATATTTGAAATGTCAAATTCTACTAGTTGCTATGCTTTTTAAAAAATCTTTTCGTATGAATATGTACATCGGAGTAATTCACTTCTATATTTGTTGTATATAGTGAACGCTGTAAATATGAAAGTATATATTTGTATAATGTCCATTAATTGAATGTTGTTCGTTGTCTATTATTATTGTATTATCATGTTACTGTTATTGTTATTATTATTATTATTATTATTATCATCATTATCAATGTATTTATTGTGATTATTGTTGTTGTTGTTATTATTATCATTAATATTACCATTATCATTAATATTACTATTATTATTATTATTTCAAAAGTGTGTAATAATTGAATCTCTCTCGGTACGCAATCAAAATATTTTTTGCTGCAAATGAGTAAGGTCATGCATAAATGATATCAGTGTACAATATTATTGCATGATTTAACCCTCTGTGCGCTGTTAATACTTAGTGAATAATAATGGGATGATCAATTGTTAATTAGTCATGGCTTTCACTTGAAATATTGAATCATTAATATGATATTTAGAAGTTCGTGAAAACGGAGAATCTATTGTTCATTCCTTTTATAGAAATTATTGTCAAGTTTACATTTTTATATATGATGCTTTTCTAATGTACACATTAATGGGGGGCAGTCACACCACAAGACTGATCACATCCTGCTTTCAAACCGCATCAACAAAATTGAGATTAGTACTCTCTTATTTAAGTTTGGAATGTGAGATTTGAAGGTTATTTTTCTCACTCCCAATTGTACAATTTCATTGATTAAACAAAACATTGATTAATTCAGTTTGTCTGCAGGTTGGGATCAGCCTTTGGATGTAACTACCTTATAAGACTATATTTCAAGAATTAATCAATTCTTGTGAATTTATATTGTTTATGAGTAGACTAATTATTACAATTGTAATTGTAATTGTACAATAATCAACTCATCGAATTTCAAAGGGTCAAATCCGATTTAAAAGAGTCTTTTAAAGAGTGGTCCGGCCAATAAATGACCCTCTTTTTTTCAACGTAAGCAGAATAATTAAACAAAAATAACAAAAGAAAGTTTGAGTAAAATCGGACAACGTATTAGAAAGTAATGAAATATTGGTGAAGACAATTACATCAATAGACATATTGGCAACTTTGGCGCCGTCATGATCGCACTGTAAATATTATGTGTGTATTTTATATTTTGAAAATATTAGCTTCGTCTTTTAAAAGTTTAATTTTTAGAATACTATATTTAGCTAGGATACAGGTATGATTTGATAATTTTTCTGCGAAATATCTTGAAAACAACAATTCATGATTGTATCAATCCATGAAATATTTTCTGAAGATGTTCATTACATAAGCATTAACTTGATTATGAATTTCTTGCAATTGTATTAATGCTTGCATTGTGTAGAATGTACAGGAAAAGTCTTTTAATTATTGTGATTTTGTAGGATTTTGTTTCGGCTATATTTAGGACACAGTCTTGCTGCTTGTTTTTTTTTTAATACTTTTGATCGAAAACAAGACTATTCAATCTGCAGTCTGCACTTAAGATCCCGTTTCTATGATATATCTCCTTGGAATTATGAAATATTTCTGTTCATTTTTTTTTCCAAAAAAGGGGTTTAATTACTGCTGTGTATGAAGTTGTTAATCTTTTGTATATTTCCTCGGACTACAATAATTCTGATAAGTTTTAAACCATATTTATAAGAAAAGTTTTAGGGGTTGTTGTTCTAAAGTTGCAATTGATCACAAGTTGCAGTTTATCGGAACGTACCAATCAAAGCCACTGTTTCATGCGCGTCTTGTTAAATGTGCGTGACAATGACAATGACAATGACAATTCTTTATTCTCATGGCACTCAAGTGTAGAGCATTGGAGAACATGAAATGCTCACATTTGATTGATAAACAAAACATTTACATATACATTAACATAACAATATAAATGATAATATATGATAATTTAAAAAAAGAAGAAAAAGTGATTATGATGAAAATGATTATAAAATTATGACAATAATAATGATAATGATGATAGTAATAATTATAATAATAACAATAATAATACTAATATGTAATGATAATAATTTAAATTCAATTTCATAATTATGTACATCACCTGACATTAAGTACTATCCCTGAACACTATTGATGAAGACAACCAAATTAAAAAGAAAGTAATCGCTCTAACATGTTGGCGACGACTTGAAACTATAACATACAAATGCATTGTATATTAAGTAAAGTAAACAAAAGCAACCAAAAATCAAAACAAACAGCAAAACAAAATAA
>BQKZ01008709.1:19527-34014 GCA_036244855.1 Temnopleurus reevesii
TTGTGTGTCTATGATCAGTGGGTTTTGTGAGACTTTCTCTGGTTACGAAAGAAAACTGAATAGGTAGTAAGATTGTCGATAAGGTCTTACCACTTAGATTTTTGCCCCCGTTTGTGTGTGTATGTGTGTGTGCGTGTGTGTATGGTTTATGTTTCTGTGTAGGTGTGTATTAGGTGATTTTCTGCATGTGTTTTCGTGTGTGTTCATGTACGTGTGTGTTTGAACGTGATTCTGTCTGTCCAAGGGACACAAGTTATTTTCATCATGTTCATTGTTTTCATCTTCACTCAGCCACTTGGCGCAAGTAAGATTTTATACATTTAGCAAAGTTGTCTCGTGTGCGGTCATGCGTGCAACAATACCAATAAAAGTGGTACCAAAATATTCTTTGGAGAATACTCTATCAGGATATACCATCAAATTTTGGATCATAATTTTATGTTTTGAACAGGACGTCATCAAAGTTGGAGGACATTTTTTTTACTCACTCTGTAGAGTGTATAGTAAAAGTCATTTGATTATTGTGATTTTGTAAGATTTTGCTTAAGCGATGTTTAGGATACAGTCTTGCTGCTTGTTTGTTTGTGTTTTTTAATACTTTTGATCGAAAACAAGACTAATCATATTGCAGTCTGCACTTAAGATCCCGTTTCTATGATATATTTCCTTGAAATTACGAAGTATTTCTGCTCATTTTTATAACCAAATTGACAAGAAAATTGGTTTAATTACTGCTGTATATAAAGTTGGGAATTTATTGTATATTTCCTCGGAATACAATGACTCTGATAAGTTTAGAACTATATTTATAAGAAAAGTCTTAATCGTACAATAATATGTAAAGTTGTGCGTAACATTTCCTCGCTAGGCAATATCGCTGCTTTGTCTTTCATTTGATTTGCAAAAAAAAATCTTTTAATTGCTGCAGCGCTGTATATGGATGCGTATTTATGAACAAACATTAAATATATGCTTGCATTTTAAATAAACATTTAGATAAATAATGATTACTAAATAAACATTTAGAAATATTTTGATGATTGTAGATATATCAGATTACGCGTTTATAAAACATTTTCTGTACATACGCAATATCACTGCTTGAGCCCTTCAACCGAACTTTAGAGAACGAAGTCTTTAAATAGTTATATTGCTCATGTATTTGGATATCAATGTTCGAAAAATTGCCTGAATTTGTACATAGCCTTTCTACCTTTAGGGAAAAAATATATTTTCACTATTTGACCTATGAGTTTTACTCTTACATTATAATCAAATATTGTTGTCATTCTATAATGTATCGATTACTGACATTCTGTATGACTCATTCAAATTAAGTTTTAATTGAACTGACTATCAGGGTGAATGTAATTATTCTTATTTTAAAGAGTTATACAGCTAATTGATTCCATGTGTGTTTGTCTATGCTTTTTATCATAAATACTTTTTATAAAGGCTCTAGTCAACTGCACACGTTTACCATACAGCACGTTATTAGATATACGAAACATTAGAAAATATCAGACAATTTGCTTATCTTTTACCAATGTGTGGAGAAATCCAAGTCTATTCATTTAACAATCATTCGTAGTGGATTTGGCGTTTTATCAGCCATATATATACTTACTACTTACTACTTATACACCAACCAGGACCCTCAGATCTTCTCAAAAATCACTTCTTGNCATCCGAACTTTAAAGAAAGTTGTAGGTCTATGAAAAAACGAAGTCTTTAAATAGTTCATGTATTTGGATATCAATGTTCTAACAATTACCTGAATTTGTACATAGCCTTTCTACTTTAGGAAAAAATATATTTTCACTATTTGACATATGAATTTTACTCTTTCATTATAATTAGAAAATGTTTCCATTCTATAATGTATAGAGTACTGACATTCTGTTTGACTCATTCAAATTAACTTTTAATTGAACTGACTATCAGGGCGAATATAATTATTCTCATTCTAAAGAGTAATACTGCTAATTGATTCCATGTGTGTTTGTCTGTGCTTTTATCATAAATACTTTTTATAAAGGCTCTATTCAACTGCACACGTTTAACATACAGCAAGTCATTCAATATACTAAACATTAGAAGATATCAATGAGACAATTTGCTTAGCTTTTACCAATGTGTGGAGAAATCCCTGTCTATTCATTCAACAGTAATTTGTAGTGGATTTGGAGCTTTATCAGCCATATATATCGTTATAATTATTGTTATTAATACTATTGTTATTAGTTGTAGTAGTAGTAGTGGTAGTAGTAGTAGTAGTAGTAGTAGTAGTAGTAGTAGTAGTAGTAGTAGTAGTAGTAATAATAGTATATAACTTTGTATTGAATGTCGTACAACAAAATATTTTTGGGAAGATCATACAGGGTAAATGAATAAACTATTAAACATGCTGTGATTATCCCTCACACTGATCTCGGCTACGTACAATGTACCGTATGTGACACGGACCTCCGTGTCTTGTTTTATGATTTTAAAAATCGTACTGAATACAAAGCGAGTTTTATAATTATGTATTGACTATTAAAAGCTATGAATTTCGCAAAATATATCCCTAACGCGCACAAATATTTTTGCGACGTGTCATGACTTTTAACTTCCAAGTATCGCTCAAATTTGTAGACCACATTCTTCGCGCCCGTGTATACCGTTTTTATGCCACGCCCATTTAAAATAATTTGTCGGCCCCAAAAGGGCTGCAATACTTGATTTTGTGTATTAAGTCAATGTAAATTGTGTTTTCAATAAAACATCATAAAAACTTGATTAATTTGACTTTTAATGGCTCAAATTAATTTACCTTTTGCATCGATATGCCTCAAATAATGTCTGCAACAAATATCAGTAAAAACAACAACAAAAACCAAAGGTCGAAAAACAAAGAAATACATAAGAATTCATAAAACTATGAAAAGTCATAAGAAAATAATTTCAATAATTATTTTATTTTCAATACATTTGTAGAGAATGCTAAAAGGAATATTTAAAACAAAATCAGCTCAATTAGAGATTTGATTAGTGATTAAGAGCCCAAAACTTATTTAATGCATAAATTTGCATATTTGATCATTTCAATAATTTTTGTGAAAAATTAACTATGCATTCTGGTATTGTACGCCACAAGCATCGTGTATATATGCCAATTTTCGTCGCGATTGCGCGTTCTACAGCCGAGATCTGATGGGAGGGGGGGGGGGGGGGAATCCGCCCCCCCCCCCCCCGCCCCCAGCTAGAGCAAAGCTCAAAAAGCTTGGCCTGATTAGGGTTAAGCCATGCAGGTGATTGGCAATAATATGTAAATTAAGATATATATATTTCTTATTGCATTGGGCGACCTAAATGAAGAAGGCAAACAATTATCTTGCCAAATAGTAGATAAAAAGCAGAAAAACAACCCAAAAGTTTGACGCAAATCGGACGACAAATAAGAAAATCTTAATCATATTTAGTAATTTTTCAGAGATTGGCAACTTGTAATCATGTGTTATGACGTAGCCCATGTACTTCTCTGCACTAGTTATCTACTTTGTAATATCTTCACAATAGAAGCGTGACTTGTCCCAAACCGAAAAGAAAGTTGAATGATACAGTGAGTAGTCTAATGCATGAAGTCCAACGCCTTTTTCAGATACTACGGGCAAGCCTATGAAAGTATGAAAAATGGTGATACGCAGCATCTCCCCCTCTAGTCTGTAAGCACAGACCCTTGGCTTTCGGTGTGTGCATGAACAGAGAGTGATACATGGTATGCATTGTGTGACTATATGCTCCAGCCAAGTAGTCACAAAATGTATACCCTGTATCACTCTCTGTGCATGCACACACCGAACGCCAAGGCATCCCTCCCCCATGGCACCCCCACACATCACATACATGTGGAGGAAATGTAATGGGTTACTCACACCTACTGGTTGACCCCACTCCGCTGCCAAACGGAATTATCTCAGATTTGAACTATGAACGTTAAATTAATGTTTTGTTTAATCTATGAATTCGTACGAATGATATTGAGACAATTAATCTTTACTGATCAGATTTTTTAAAAGAAAAAAAGACCGCAACAATTACAATTTTTTGATGAAGTTTGATAGCAAGGTCGGGTCAGTCTGTCAGTGTGACTGCCCTATGATAAAATAAGATGGTACATATGTTTGAAGTTTGTTAAACACTTACCCTCCTTGTACACGTTATTCATTATTTTAACTGGTTAGATTTAATTAAAATCAGCACTTCTTGAAAAAAAATCTTGTTGTACATCATTTATTATTTCTTTCCATGATGAGAATGAGAACCTCATAAATCAACCAAAGAGTGAAAATTCTTATTCACCCTCAACAACGAATGAAATTCGAGATTTCGGACATGAAGTTTACGATATAGTTTGTAAGCCTTGGGCCAATTTCACAAAATTGTCTTAGCTATCCTCATCTACCTAACGCTTCATGTACTACGTAGATACCAATTTTAATACGTCTAATATGCTGAGTTTAGCAAGATGAGGAGAGCTAGGACCATTTCGTACAATTTACCCCTGTACGCAAACTTCGCGACCGCGGGACGTGAATTCTCCATCGTCGGACCTGAGATGAAAAGTTTGTGATCCAGGGCACGAAGTTTGCGCCCGAAGTAGGAAAAATTGTGTCAAGGGTCACAAAATGCGCTTATCATTTGCAACCTTGGTTACAAACTTTGCATCAGAGGTCACCAATTTAATGTTCCAAATCATGAATCTCTGACGTGATCGCAAAATTTAAGACACACAGTGATGTTTATTTGAGCATACTCAGGGGATCTGTTTTACAAGGATGTTTGTAAATTACGCACCACTCTACGAACGACTGATGATCATTTCTCAACTTTAATTAAACGCAAGTCCTAAATACGCGCTCTTGAAATTAAAGTTGCGTTTAATTATCTGACTTGCGTTTAAACGCAACTGTTTTATGCAATAGGGCCCTGGTCCAACAGAGACGCAGCTTATCGAATGCAAGAAAGGATCACCAGTCGTTCTTAGAGTCGTACGTACCGTATGAGAGCTTTATGAAACACGACCCAGAAATCTCTGACGAGAGTGAGTGGGTACTGCATTTTTAGTAAACTGCTAGTTGCAATAATTCCAATTCAACATTGGGGAATTACATAGTTATCACCTTTCTGGTGTTTTACAATAAAGATAAAGAAGATGAAAATATTGTTTTAGTTTTTTTTTTATAACAGTTTATGTACGAATTCATTTTTTAAAGAGAAACTATCAATAGAATTATCGAGCACCCGTTGAATGAAGAAAAAAAATCATCTAATCAAATTGTGAAAATTTGTGCAAAATCGAACAATCTGTTAAAATTCTCAAGAATATCACGATCCCTGTCGCTGATGAGGATCCGTGCCATCAGCAAGTTTGATTAAACAAAATCTTATTTTTTTCGCTCGAGTTTCCATTCTGCATGTATGTTATAAAGAATCAGGTGAATCCTTATTCTAGATTTTACATTAATCAATTTTTTTTAAATTTTGGGTGCAAACTGATTGGCAGTTTGTCGGCTAGTACATCACAGATTCTAGCAAAGTTGCCGACTGGACGGATCCCCATCAACGGCATGGATCGTGATAATTTGAAAATATCTCATTTTTAAACGGTTGTCCGATTTTGTTCAAGTTTTCAAAGTTTGTTCATTTAATGATATCACGACAATATTAGGAGTGAAATGTGTTCCCCTTCAAGTTGTTTTTAGTTTGCGTATCTATGCTTTACTAATACCACTAAGCATACACACGTTTTATCATTAGTCAAGAGTGTCCTTTGTATACCAGTACTATATTATTCAATTCAGGCTTGTACACCTTTGTAAGCGTTTTTATGGCTCAATCAAACCGTCGCGTTCATGAAATTTGAAATGGCGTTCAGTGAATAGGAATGATCAACTACGGGGTAAAGACGCGTAGCTGATATTAACATGTGCGTACGTCGAACGTCAGCCTAACGCTCTCAACGTTGGTTGAGCGTTATCCCCTAAGAATGTCTGCGTTCATAGAGAGTCTTTAAAATTTCATGACTAAATATTTTCCGTCGAGACAGATGAAAGATGTTCTATATTTATTATTAATCTTAGGACCCCAGGCCTTATTGGGCATTGGCAACCTCCACCCCTACGCCTTCTCTCTCTCTCTTCCCTCCTCTCTCCCTCTCTCTCGCTCTCCACCTCTCCCCCTCTATAAAAGAGAAAGGGGATCCCACTTTCTCTTTTATGCCCCTCTCTCGCTGTCTCTTTTCCGCTCTCTCTGTCTCATCCTCTCTCTTTCCCCTCCCTCTCTCCTTTCTTTCTCTCTCTCTCTCACCCTTTTTCTCTCCCCCTCTCTCCCTCTCTCTATCAACTTTCTTTCTCTCCACCCCCTCTCTCTGCTATTCTCGTTATATCTCCCTCTCTATCTCTCTCTCTCGCTCTCGACCTCTCCCATCTTCATCTCCCCCTCTCTCATCTATACCCTCTCTCTCCCTCCCTCTCTCTCTCTCTCTGCTTTCCATCTCTCACCTTTCCGAAATTCGTTGCGCAGTTTTGGAAATTAAGGAGCATTGAACACTCCAGAAAATCACTCGCTCCTGATTGGGCAATGATGATCACTATGAGTGATTCACATTTTCACCGAAACGTAATTGTTTCCAACTACAAAGGCTTTCTTTTTTTAAAAGATGTTCTTGTGTTTGAGGAGCATTGAATTTAAAGCCATTTATATTTGCTTGCAAAAGGGCCTGACCTTGATATACTCTATAAGAATTAGATGCTACTACCACCACCACCACCACTATCACCACAATCTTAACCACCGCCACTACTATCTCATCCTCGCAACCACAACCATAACCACAACCACCATAGGATTTTACAATCACAACCTCCATCACAACGATCGACAACCGTCACCACCACAACCAACACCTCGATAACCACAACTACCATTACCACTGGCTCTGCCTCCTCTACTACCACTACAACTACCACTCTCACTACAATCTCAACTACCACCAACGCCACTGCAAACACCATCACCACCACCACAAACACAACCACAACCCTGCAACGACAAATACCACCACTACAATCACCATCTCAACCATAACAATAACCATCATCATTCCGCAATTAACCTCCACTACCACAACAACCACTACTCGGCAACGTCAACCCCCACCACCACAACCACCCTCTCCGCGTCCACCACTACCACCACCACCACTACAATCTCCCACCCCTCTCCTCACTCCCCTCTCTCCCTCTCTCTCTCTCTCTCTCTCCCTCTCTCTCCCTCTCTCTCTCTCTCTCTCTCTCTTCCATCTCTCTCTCTCCCTCTCTCTCCCCCTCTCCCTCTCTTTCCCTCTCGCACACAAACATACACAATACATTTCATACATTTCTCTCTTTTCCTAAATGCAATGCGCATACTGCTCACCCACCCCCCTTTCTACTGCATATCATTGTTCTTGGAAATGGATGCGCAGTTTAGGAAATAAATGTACATTGAGCACTCCAGAAAATCACTCGCTCATGATTGGACAATGATGATCACTATGAGCGATTCACATTTTCACCAGAACATATCTGTTTCCAACTACAAGAAGGCTAAGTCGCAGAATTCAAACTTTCAGCGAAAAGGCAGACACTCAAAGTTGGAAAAGATGTTTTTGTGATCAATTGAGGAACATTGAAATTAGAGCCATTTCTATTGGCTTGTAGAAGTGCCTGCGCTTGATATACTGTATAAGGATCGGCTGCCACTACCACCACCACTACCACTATCACCGCAATCTCAACCACTACCACTACAACCACCACTCCCGCAACCACAACCGCCACCACCACAATCAGCATCACAACCATAAGTACAACCAACACCATTCCGCGATCACCTCCAGCACAACGACAGCCGTCACCACAACAACAAATACCTCCACAACCACAACTACCACCACCACCACAATCATCATATCATCATCATCATCATCATCATCATCATCATCATTATCATCATTATCTTCATCGTCGTCGTCGTCGTTGTCAAATCATTGTTATTAACTAACTTATACTTCAGTTGGAAACACTTGATTTATAAACTTTCTCTGCCGCGAGTGTTCATTAGACGTTAAATTGCGCTGATAAATTAAAATAAGCAAATGCTTATTTGTTTTTAGTATAAATTTATTAATCACGCCATTGAGTGATCTGGAATCTGTTGCTACATTTTTTGTGTTCTTCTCTGGATAGAAAATGGTAAGCCCTATTTTCTTCTTTTCATTAATTTTTGTAGTTAAAATATATCATACCCCGATTGAACACGAATCAACATAGCTTAACGTCCAATATGTGTTATGCTTTTCGTGGTGTTGTGTTAATGATGATTATGATGATGACGAGGATGATGATAATGATAATGATGATGTTTGCGATGAGAATGGGGATTGTGGTGATGATGATGATGATGATGATGATAACAAATGATGAGGATGGTGGTGATAGGGATGATTTTTTTTAAATCTTTCTTTCACCAGAGATTACGTGGTTAGGTGCCACACTATATCACATTTTATATGATTATGTTTTATAACTTGATCTTTATGAAAAACAGTTTTTCTGATCTTGTTTTTACCCTGCCGAAATAAATGAATAAATAATTAAATGAGTAATGATGTGGTGACGATGATGATGATAGTGATAGTGATAGTTATAGTGATGATGATGATGATGATGATGATAATCGCTACAATAATGATGATGATGATGATGGTGATGATAATGATTAAATAATGATTAGATGATGATAATGATGGTGGTAATGCTGATGGTTACAATGATGTTGATGATGATGGTTACGAAAATGATTCCGATGAAAGATGATGATGATGATGATGATGATAATGATTAGAGTATAATAATGATGATGATGATGATGATGATGATGATGATGATGATGATGATGATGGTGAGGGTGATGATGATGATGATGATGATGAGAATACAATAATAATGATGCTGAAGATTGTATACCATATGGGATTTTACAACCAAATTCATACAATTTTTATTTGAATTAGTATCAATGCCATTCGAATTAGGATATATTGGTTCTGCCATGTAATTTTTCATGAAATTTGTCTATTTCTTCATACGATTGATTATCTTTGTCCAAAGTTTGTGATTTCTTTTCATTCAATTTAGAAACGAATCAGTTACAATTCAAAATAGCCAGTGATTATTGAAGCTTCATTCTCAGCTTTTGAATTAGCGATTAGCATTCTTTTCTGAAAGGCATCATTAAATTTAAGAAAGCAGGTTGATAATACAACAGAATGCAGGAGAAGTGAACAATATAGATATATTATGAAACTTCACTAGATAGGGGAGTAAATAAATATGCAATCAATCTGCACAGCTGTTTCTAAATAGCATATTGAATAATAATTTACAAAAAATATTCACATTTGAATTACCGTTCATTACACAGTAACATTATGTATTCCTTCCCTTCCCTCATGATCTAAAATAGAATAATGGGATGTAGAAAATGGATTCTTTCGAATTTGAAAGAAATTACATTTAACATTAATGCTATACTCGCGAATTTGCCCGGAAAATCCTATAATAATAATGATAATGATGATGATGAGGATGAGGATGGTGGTTACGATGATGATGATGATAATGATGATGAATTTTCTAAACGTAATAGTCTTGCTGGTACGATAGACATCCAAGCAAGAGTGGAAATTGATAATCGTGACAATAGATTGTACGTAGAAAACCCAACAGGATTTTCTGTTTTTTCAAATTCGACAGAATCCGTCTACCCGAGGATAATTCCAATTTATCTTATCTTTTCTTGCTTGCAAATTTAAAATTATAATTCGTCTAAAAAATGATTTCTTTTTCATTCATAAACACCGCTCTTAATTCTTTCCCCGAAGCGATTCTATTTAGCACAAGTCGGGCTGTGGTTGTCGCGACGGCATGATTTTATCATTCAATTGCATTTAGATAGCGATCAAAATAACACAATTTTCGTTTTGAATTGATATTAGGAATCTTTACAGCGGTTATTGGATTTTTCTCATTAGAATAATATTTTCAGGATCTATATAAGATTGCTTCCTTCTCATTATTTCTTTTTTTCAGATTTCTCTCTTATTTTTTTTGTATTTTCTAATAGACCGTGGCTAGTTAGCTCACTTTTTACTAAAGTTGCTTTACAATCCGTTTTGCAACTCTAAACAGTGCCCAAATGTCTTTATTTGATACATTTGAGTTCTGGCTAACTACCAGCCTCCTTTCGACCCCATCGGTTCGCCTAATCTACGGATATCACTGTTTCATATTTCTTTTTTCTTCCTTACAAATGTGCAGAGTTTTCATTCGATTGAATGATAGTTTCGTTCTAATTCATAAAAATTACGTTTTTTCGCCAAGCGGTCATTCGTTCAGCACAAATCGGATTTCGGTTGCCGCGACGGCAAAATCTTATAATTCAATTTCATTTATAGCAATCGATTTAACACAATTTGCATTTTAAATTGATTTCAGGTATCTTTACAGTGTTCATGGGATTTTTTATTGAATTCTTTTTTAAAGATCTATATCAGAATGTTCCCTTCTTATTGGTTCTTAATCTTCAGATTTATTTTTATGTGTGTGTGTGTGTGTGTGTGTGTGTGTATTTGTTTAGGCTTTTACCATGTTTACAATGAATCATTGCCGTGCACTGTGTGATCAATTCTCTTTTATCAGTTATAATGGTCAACTTAAAAGATATATATATAATCGAATTCAATCATCCGTTGAATGAACTGAAAGAAAAAAATGACTTGCCATATATGATTCCTCATATCCATCATAATTCGATTTTAAATCATTAGGAAATGAAGGGAATACATGACCATGTAACCGATAATTGACGGTGATTCAAATGTGAACAAATAAACAAAAACATTTTATACGCTATTAATTAAAAAATAATAATTGTGCAGAATGCATATTTATACTCCCCTTCCTTGTTAAGATTCGGAACATACTCATATTGTTCACTTCTCCTGTATTACCCGCATTATCAACCTGCTCTCTTAACTTGAATGATATCTTTCAGAAAGAGAATGCTAATCTGATAATCTAAAAGCTAAAAATGACGCTTCAATGATCACTGACTATTTTGAATGCTAACTGGCTCGTTTCTAAATTGAATGAAAAAAACTCACAAACATTCGACAAACATAGTAAATCGTACGTAAAAATACACAAGTTCAATGACAATTTACACGGCAAAACCGATCTTATACGCTTATTCAAATGGTATAAGTATTAATTCAAATGAAAATTGCGTGAATTTGGCCGGAAAATCCTATATTAGAAAAATAACTACAGTAAATATCGCAAAAATTCTTAGAAGAACATGCCCCAATGAAGAAAGGCGAACTATAGCCCCATGAGCATACATTTTCACCAAGTGTCTTTCTTTAAACAGGGGAGGGACGGATGGGCAAATTAGATTTGAGGATGAAAACAGTACACCTATTATTGTAAACTGGCATTGATAACATGAAATTATCTAGACTTATGGTAACATCTACAACATTAGATAAGGACAAATTTTTCACGCAATAAGACAAAAATCACAAATTCGAAAGTAAAATTTCAGTGCTTCTTAAATGGCGAAAGAAAAAGAGGCTGGTGGCCGGGAGCAGCGTTAATGGCGTAACATAGTAGATATAATTTTTCATCCTCTGTATAAATTATGGGCGAACTTACCCCTTAGGCGAATTAGCCCCGGTCTCCCCTGATAAGGGATTAATGCTTTTTTCAATTTCAATGGTTAAATAAAAGTATATATGTAATCGAATTCAATCAACCGTCAAATAAACCTGTCATGTTATGTGATTCCTCAAACCTAGCACAATTCCACTTTAAATCATGAGGGAAGGAAGGGAATACATATTGTGACCCTGTAACGAATAGTTGACGGTGATCCAAATGTGAGCAATTTTCAAAATTATTCTATACGCTATAAAAATAGTTGTGCAGAATGCATATCTATACTCCCATTTCTAGTTAAGATTTTTTTTTTCTAGTTAAGAATATATTTTGTCGTTTTATTCATACTTTATTTACTTCGCCGACATTCCCCCTCGTTATCAACCTGCTCTCTTAACTTGAGTGATACCTTTCAGAAAGAGAAAGCCAATCGCTAAATTCAAAAGCTAGAAAAGACGCTTCAATAATCACTGGCTATTTTGAAGTATTACTTCGAATGAAAATTTCGTGAATTTGGCCGGAAAATCCTATATTTTTTTCGACCACAACTTGTTAATAATTGTTTAATTTCTTATTTTTATCATTTGTAGGATTCACCAGGCAAGTTGATACTCTATACCATGGCTGTCATTGTATATCTTGTGACGAGCACAGGTGAGTTTACATGCCTCGAATTATTAGGGGGTTTTCGATATTGGAGGACGGAGGCTTCCCGACGTTAGAAAATAATTGCGCATCTGATGTGCGTATCAAATGACAAGTGCGCAACTGATGTGCACACAATTTTGTTGTGCGCAACTGATGTGCACACAATTTTGTTGCGCACATCACATGCACACTCGGTTTTTATTTTTACTGTCCGCATGCATCCGTCCACCATAAGCCACAAGTCCACACGCCTCCGTCCACGTGCCTTTACTGTTGATTACACCAGCCTGATTTTTTTTTTTTTTTTTTTTGGGGGGGGGGGCATGATACATTTCTAGTACATCGGTGCGCGCATTGTTACACTGCGCGAAATCAATTCTGTATCTAGAAATACCACCCATATTGCTCTCTGATATAAACAATCGTAAAGGCAAGTATTTTGAAATCCACCATCACTAACCAACGATGACAATTTTAGCATTCTATTAACTCAGAAAACTGAAAATTATATGTACATGTACATTTGCCATACAATCTGTATTCTAAAAGATTAACAAGGACAGAAGCTCACGACACGCAATGTTATATTTTCTTCTTCTTATAATTTAGACGAATGATCTTAAATTGAGACGAATTGAATTGAAAATTTATATTTCAGGAAAAATAAAGAAATTACGAGTGTCCTATAGGTGCTATTTCCTTCAAGCCCTCGTTGCACCTCAAATGGAGACGATTATGGTTAGTCCCGAATCTCCGGCTGAGATACGAGGGACATATCACCTGAAAAAAATCGAACTTCTTTCAGGCATTTGAGTCTCGATTGTGTAAATCAAAATATTTTCTTTTCACAGGATAAATAGCCAACCAATTCGATTACAACGTGTATAAATTGCTGTCGCATTCCTGTGTCATATTCCTAGAGCAATTTTCAAGAATAACTATATGCAACTTCCCTCATATGCAGTAAAATCCCAAATGGGGCTCAGGGCCTTCCCTTTACTTTTTCAAATGTTCTTATATAGATGGGAATTTTAGGCATTTAGGCCGTATTGTCAAAAAATGAAGTGGCAAAATCTAAAACTCAAAGCGATGAAAATAGTTTTTCTACCGCCCGAATCTGGCTCTTTCTTCCATGTAAAATGCAAAAAGATAAGTATGCGATTACTAAAGATCCTCTGAGACACAACACGCCGAGGTCATGGGTAACATGTTTCATCAACATAAAAAAGAACAGCAAGCATTCTTAAACATGTTAAAGGGGAACTTCACCCAGACATTGATGTGCTCTCAATGGGTGGAGAAAAAATACACTGATCAAACTGTTAGAATTTGATCAAAATCTGATAATCTGTTCAAAAGTTATGAATTTTGAAGGTTTTGATTTCTGCCCCTCATGGGCTCCTTAATTTGGCAACCTACCTGCACAAAATGGCTGCCAACATGGAGAACTCTCCATTTACTCTGTACACAGAATTTCACTTTTTCTTCTTTTTCTAGAAAAGTGGACAAAGTTTTCCTTCTCTCTTCAAATATGAAATGGACAAAATTTTATTTTTTTTACTTGCATTAAAACGCAACTTTTTTATGCAATAGGGCCCAGATTAAGTTTTAAAGTAAAATAATGTTATACAAATGCTTTTAAAGAGCAAAGGATGATAACTTGAAAGTAGAAAATGTTCGGTATTTTATTGGTATTTTTCACGATACACTTTAACCCATTGATAACTGGAACCGGGTAGTCCCTTGACAAAGTCTGAAGTATTACATTCAGTAGTGAAAGTGTTAAATGGACTTGCCCCCCTCTTTCAATTAGGGTGCACATCATGTGAGGATGCCCATGGACGAAACCAAAACACGTCAACCTCAGGGGTCTGCACAAAGAAGAGAGTCAATGGTACTGGTAAAGTGCAGTTCATCCCCAAGCTGATACCGATGAAGAATGTCGCACAGAACTGCTATGGACGGAAACAAGACGGTAAGGCCTCAGGCCCTCGAATCTGCAACATACCACGTAAGTTTTAATGTATGTTCAAG
>BQKZ01008711.1:0-11358 GCA_036244855.1 Temnopleurus reevesii
CATCATCATCATCATCATCATCATCATCACTATCATCATCATTACCCCCATCATCACCATCACCACCATCATCATCATCATCATCATCATCATCATCATCATCATCATTATCATCGTGAAAATCATCATCACCGCCACCACCCCCACTACCACTACCATCATCACCATCATCATCATCCTTTCTAATTGTCACCATCATTGTTATCACAAATGTTAGCTCTAAATGATTTCTCACAAATTTCTTATCCTCTCCCTAGATCCTCACAAAAGACAGTGTGACCGTGTCCGTGGATGCTGTCGTCTACTACAGAGTCCAGAACGCCACCATCAGCATCGCCAATGTGGAGGATGCAAACGCCTCGACCCGCCTCCTGGCTCAGACCACCCTCCGGAACGTGCTTGGAACCAAGAATCTATCAGAGATCCTTTCAGATAGGGAGGGAATCAGTCATTTCATGCAGGTATGGTGTAACTTTCATGACCCTGGCACTGACGATGATGATGATGATGATGAAGATGATAGAAATGATGACGGTGATGGTGATAATGATGATGATGGCTCAGACCACCCTCCGGAATGTGCTTGGAACCAAGAACCTGTCAGAGATCCTTTCAGATAGGGAGGGAATCAGTCATTTCATGCAGGTATGGTGTAACTTTCATGACCCTGGCACTGAGGATGATGATGATGATGATAATGATGATGATGATTTGGATGATGTTGGTGATGATGATGATGATGGTGATGATGATGAGGATGATGAAGATGATGATGAGGATGATGGTGATGATGATGATGATGATGACTATATTGATGATGCTGCTGATGATAATGATGATGATGATGATGATGATGATGATGATGATGATGATGATGATGATGATGGTAATGATGAAGATGAGGGCGTGGATGATGATGATGATGATGGTGATGATTATGAAAATGAGGATGATGCTGATGATTGTGATGATGATGATGATGATGATGATGATGATGATGATGATGATGATGATTATGTTGATGCTGCTGCTGATGATGATGATTCTGGTAATGTTGTTGTTGATGATGATGATGATGGCTCAGACCACCTTCCGAAATGTGCTTGGAACCCAGAATCTATCAGAGATCCTTTCAGATAGGGAGGGAATCAGTCATTTCATGCAGGTAATGATAATATTAATGAAGATGATGGTGGTAGTATAATGATGATGATGGTGGTGGAGTGATGATGGTGGTGGTGATGATGCTGTTGAAGATGATGATGGCAATGATGTTGGTCTTGAGGATAAAGATGATGATGGTGATGGTGATGATAATGGTGATGCTGATGATGGTGGTGATGATGATGATGATGATGATGATGATGATGATGATGATAGTAGTGATGGTGGTGGAGATGATGACGATGGAGATGATGATGATGGTGATGATGCTATTGATGGCGATGATGATGATGATTGTTATTCATATGTTGGCGAAACACTGTCCTGATGTCCTCCATTGTCACTATCACCTTCTTTTTCTTCTTCATTGGGGGTAAGATTGAAAAAATATGATGTTGATTGATAGATAGTATGTAATTAGACAATTTGTCAGATGAGTATAATTTGTCGATAGCAATGAGACTTTATATGTAACATATAGTATGTTTTCATATCTACTACAGATCACCATCTTCATAAAATTCATAATCATCATCTTGTTGAAACTATTTTTTATAGAAATACAAAATATAATTATCATTTTAATGTAAAACTTGAAATGAGTGAAGTTCTGAGTATCATTCTTCTACCATTACATAGATTTTCCTTGAAAATTTCAGGAATCTTTTTTTCTTACCACTTTGCCAGTTTTTACATTTGTAATGCTAAAGTTTTAAAGCCACTATTTTTTTATTATTATTATTGGTTTTATATAGTCAAGTTTGGATGAAGCTACAGACCCCTGGGGTATCAAAGTGGAACGTGTTGAAATGTAAGTATTGAGCCAATAGAGAGATGAAAGATGAACCCTATACTATCCCTATTAAACGGTAGACCATATTGAAATTTTGAATTAAGGTGCATGTTATGACTTTCCTGGTGTAGTTGTATATTCTGCAATTCAACTTTTAAAATATGATTGTTAATTGAAGTTATATATATTCTGCATTTAAAGCTCATTTCAATATAGAATATTTTTGTCTGCAGTGCTTTCCCTTTTGCCTCCTCAAAAAAAAATGTGTGCTTGGCCATATTCAAAATTGAAGAATTCACCTGCCCATTCATAACAGTGAAATTCTAAATTCATCAAAATAATCTAAAGTTATCTAAGAGCCGAGGGGGGACACTTGTTATTTGATATTTTAATTCAATTTTTCCTTATCCGGTCATGTGTGGCTCAGTGGTAGAGCGTCTGCCCCATGAACGGAAGGTCGTGGGTTCGATTCCCGGCCGGGTCATACCAAAGACGTATAAAATGGGACCATCTGCCTTCTTGTCAGGCGCTCGGCATTTAAGAAAGGAGTAGGGTAATAATAACTTCATGTTATGCAGGGCCCACTGGAAGAGCAGCTAACTTACAGCTGAATGTGGCTACCCTGGGTAAATAAGACATTATTATTATTATATTGTTATTATCAAATCTTTCCAATCTAATAAGCCATAGTCTTTTGTAAACAATTTACTTGTCAGAAGATAAGTTATCTTACCAGGAGAACTCATTCATTTTCTATTTAATATATTATCTTGCTTGAAATCATACAGGGAGCTTATAGTTTGTTGGCCAATTCTATCTGGAAATATTGATGAATTTTGAATGAATTATAAGTTGAAATGTGATAGTTTTTCACATTTCAATGTGTGGTATGAATGGGTATGATAACACAATTAAAGTTTGGAAAGCTTTCTTACTCTGTAAATGTTTCTTTATCCCTTACAGCAAAGATGTTCACCTGTTTTTATGCATTACTTAAAGGGGTAACATGACACATACATTATGACATTCCTTCTTACTTTGTAAATGTTTCTTTATCACTTACAGCAAAGATGTTCGGCTGCCTGTTCAGCTTCAAAGGGCTATGGCTGCAGAGGCAGAGGCAGCCAGGGAAGCAAGGGCTAAGGTATGTTTGTAGGAACTTAAAATAAACTGACAGTTACCAAAATTTATTGTAACTGTGCAATAGTTGGCCACACCCAAGCTTTCTTTTAGTTTCAAGGGTATCTGAGGCCCAAAATAATAGTTTGCTAGTCGGCTATTTACACAAAACCAACTACTCTAAACATGCTATGACATTTGGCTAGTTTTAAAAAAAATGTCTCATGGGCTCTTAAATGAATGGCTGAAATCAAACCAGGAGGTGTTTCACCAAGCCGTTCTTAAAGTTACGCACAACTTTTTGTTCGACTGGTACCAATACTTGCGCTGAATGCGCGCACTATTATGAATCATTACGCGCAAGAAGGGTTACCAGTTGAACGTAAAGTCGTGCGTAAGGTCTTTCTTACCTTGGTGAAACACCTCCCAGAAGTGATTCATTGGCCAATTAGAATAAATAATTAATGTGATAGTATTAGTTTTTAAAGATAATTACCCATAGACAGGGGAATAGATATACACAATGACTTTGAGTCCCATAAACTTTGGCCATTTAGAAGTTCTAGCAGAAAAAAGGGAGCAAAATGCTTTGCATGACAGAGGCAAATTATACTGCCTCAGAATCGCCTCCAAATTATAGCCTAGAATTTAAGAACACAATGTGATAGAATTACTTGGCAAAACGATCACACATGTGATTTTGAATTCCTTTATCATCTATTCACTACCAGGTAATAGCAGCAGAAGGAGAGCAAAACGCCTCGCGAGCCCTGAAAGAAGCGGCCGATACCATCTCAGAATCGCCCACAGCTCTCCAGCTCAGATACCTTCAGACTCTTAACACCATCTCAGCCGAGAAAAACTCAACCATCATCTTCCCTTTGCCAATAGATCTTCTCAAGTAAGTATATTGTACTACTCCTACTACTACTACTACTAGAAATAATAAAAAGAATGACGATGATGAGACCTTCAGACTCTTGAAACCATCTTCGCATAAAACATCACTATTATCTTTCCTCTGCTAATTATTCTTCTCATGTAAGATTATAACAATTATAATAATGGTAATGATAATGATTATGATGATAAAAATAGTGATAATAATGATAATAAAAATAATGATGATAATGATAGAAGTGATATAATAATAATAGAAATAATGATAGAAATAATGATATTAACGATTATGAGAAGAATTAAAAAAATGATACCTTGGACACAATTTCAGCAAAAAAGAAATCCACCCATCCATCTATCTTCTGCAAAAGCTCACTGCTAATGTTTACCCACAAAATGGGACATTGCTGTAAAGACTAATCATACCGCAAGACGCTCATAGATTATCAATGTTAAATTGCTTTAAACATGCAAGTCAAATGAACATATAAAATTCAGGGGCCAGTTGCTTGAAATAGTCTTAGCTATCCTCTTCATGCTAAGGCGTATTAAGTTCTTGTGCAACCCTCTTAACATAGTCGTATCAACGCTAATGTCTATGTCACGAGGGTGGCACAAGATGTCAAGACGTCTTAGCAAGAAGAGGATACCTAAGACCATTTCAAGCAATTGGCCCCAGGTGATTCCTGGTTTAGTCAAAAGCCGAGAATTGTGAATACCACACAGGCTGAATAAGCTACATGATATTTTCGTTTGGGAAAATGTTTTGAAAGCTAGAGAGTTTATATATTTGAATGACTAAAACACTGGGGTTATTGCATGAGCTTGCTTTTGTAAAATCAGCTTGCTTTTGTAACATCAGATACATTTTCTCAAAAAAGTGCTTAATAATGAAAGGGTTAATGCCAACTGAAATATGTATTCCCTGCTGGGTTTTTTCATGAATTGCTGGTAAATAAGTATCAAAATATGCCAACGTTTGTCATTATTTTTACATACATAAAATTGATTAATAATAATAATAATAATGGTGGTTTCTTATTTGAAGCGCACAGGTCCGTCAGTAATGACGCTCATGGCGCTGTACATCAAATATGTATAGCACCTGTCTCCATAATAGTTTTTTGTGTTTCTAGAATGAATTATTTATCGCTCTCTACTGTGAGCAGAAGGGACAAAGTAAACAACTTCTATTCAAGCATTAACAATAGGTAATTGGACACAAAAGAAAATGCCATCCTTTTTATTCTGTGAAAGAAATATTGATCAAGAATTTCATCTGGCATTCTCTTTTGTGGTCATGGACCTATTGTGAATACTTGAATGAAGTTGTTTACTTTGTCCCAGTCCTTTATTCTTTCTGCTCACGGTGCTGGGTGGCAAAGACTGTTCCTAAGTTGTTTTGTGAAACACAGTTGCATATATTTATGAGATTTTCTTCTCTGATATGCTGCTAAGTTCTGGCTAATGGAAAGTAGATCACTAATTTCAGGCATGCTGCTTGATAAACCATTTTCCTCTTATTCTTTCTCTATCATCTTGTCTTATTTGCACTCTCTTTTCTTTTTCTTCTTGCATTTTCAGAAGCCTACAGAAACACAATTAGATGATGACTGCACCTCCTTGCCAAACTTTCATTTCTGTCATAGGTATGCATTATTTTAAACACGATATAAACTATTTCTGCATAATAAAGTGGGTCATAGATGATACATTCTTACGCCGTATATTTAACTGTGCAGACACAACAATCGCTAGCCGGTTCCGATTTGAATAGCATTACAAATTTTGGCGTTTGATGTAATTTTAAGGAAATAGTTTGCATCATGTTTTTATTAGATATTCAGCATCACCAGTAGGCCAAGAAAAATTGTTTGGTAGCCCTCGACCGATCAACCCTCTGAAAATGGCATGACATGAACTCCTTTCTAAAGCTTTTCAGTCAAATCAAAATATCATAATAAAATAATTAAAAACATGTGAAAAAAATTTTAAAGATATTTTCAGATGGTTTTTTGCCTTTTCACTGCATTGTACCTTGCTTAAAGGGATGTTGCTACAACTTGCAATCAACCTGATCGCCAAGCACCAATCAGAATCCTTGTTTTATGCCCATCTTATAAAGAACACAGAATGAAAATATGTACATCAATTTGCAGTTGATTTGCAATTTGATTGCAAGTTTTGAGCAACACCCCCTAAGTCTTATTCCTCATATGAAATGTGTTCCTAAAATTAAAAAAAAATTGAAGAAAAACTCTTTCCAAACAATTTATACCTTTTTTCAAAAATTGCATTTGAGGCCAACCAAACAATCATATTTTTTGGTCTTGATGATGTTTAGTTTTGCCTGTCACATACTCTTGCAAGCTTATGTGTAAATTCTTTAACAGAAATTACACAGAATTGATGGAGCACAAATACAATTGAATTTATAGTGCATGGACACTTCATTCCTTGTAATTGAAATATTTGTAATGATAATAGTAAAAATAATAATAATAATTATAATGATGATAATAATTTTATATTTGTAAAGTGTTCAATAGCCCTGATGCACAAAGTATAACACATATTAATATTCGTGTACATAGGATACAATACAAATAATAATGCTACTAAAGATCCATGAAGGGTAATGCTTTTTTTATGAGAAATATCTTTATGCTCGTGTATTCATAAATGTTGTACTCATTTCGTGTAAACTAACAACTAGCAAGTTATTATTTTTTGCCTCAGATACAGCTTGATGAATTTAATATATGTATCAAAGCTGACCAATCTTAGTGAAGGTAGCATTCCAAAATGTATTATCCTTTTCCCTCTTTTTATTCAACAGTGTCATGATGAAGAAGTAGCCTCGTTCAAGAAACAAGATGGAAGCAGATTTTAGAGCTCAGAATAATCCTCCAATTATCCAAGTTCTCCAAGTTCTCTCAGAGGCTTATACAGTATTTCCAGCAAAATGAATATCAGCTATTACAAGTGTTAAAAAAAAAAAAAAAAATAAAAGAAAATAAAAAAAAAATTATGAATTTACTTGAATACATCTATACCAACAACATATGACAAGTCATGAAAATTAGCTAATCATGAAAATTTGTTTCTCAAAATCTCTCGTTGGAAAATCTACCATAGTATTTTGCTGATCAATAAAGTCTGCCTATTTGATATATCTGAATTCCTATGGAATAGAATAATGAATTTATTTTATGCTATATCATGTACATTGAATCCAAATGTAGAAACTGACTATTAATTTTAATTTTACCAATATGTGTGGGTTATGTAAATTGTCATCATTGAGTTTTTAATTCCTCAGAAAGGGGGGTATTCAACCAAAATGGAAAAAAAAATAGCTTTTAACTTATGACTTCTTCATATATGGTCAGATTTTAAAATTGTATATTCACATCAAAGCTTTGTATTTATATTATTTGAGGTGATATTATTCTTTGCATGGTAGCAGGAATTTGTATAATTTTTTACATTGTTACTGTGTTTTCGTGTTAGAACAGCGTGGCCGGGAAGGAAAATATCTTACAGTATTTGTCTGGTTATTTTTTTCATTATGCATCTTTTTATTTGGTTTAAAAAAAAGATTGCCTCTTAGAGGGCAGCATATTTCATAACTTTTTTTTTCAGGTAGAGATAAGTAAAAATCCTCGTCTGTATTTCTTTTATCTTTGTATTTATGTCTTATTCTATTCATTTCTCTTTCTTTTCACCCAGCAATTTGTGAGTCATTCCCATTTTCATTTAATACATTTACTTCCATCTTGCTTCCATTTCTCTCTCACTTTTTTCACTCTCATGCTGCTCTCGATTTTACTTTCTTTCTCTCTCTCTCTCTCTCTCCCTCTCTCTCTCTCTCTCTCCCTCTCCATTAAAGAAACAGCTTTTTTCTTTAGGCCTTATGGATACATGCTGAATCATATATCCCTTTTAATACTTCTCTAATATTCTTGCTAATAGATTTCTTCTAAATGGATGTAAACTTGAAATATCATTTTCAGTATTTGCCTAATTTATACAAAAGAAAAATGTATGACATTATGTGAAAATTGAAATTTGTGCAAAAAATGTAAATAATAGTATATTGTGAAAATGCACTAAAATCAGATATATTTATGCGTGACCTAACCTATTGTAAATTCCATTATATAATCCGATACAAATTCAGAAGTTTAGATTATATTTAATTTCCAATGAAGTTATATAGATTAATGGGTGAATTATATATCCTTCATTTGCTATATATCATAAGACAATATCAATACAAATGTGATATTAAGCTTTTAAGATGAATGAAAGCACACACACAACCACACACATACACACATATTAGTCGTAAAAAACAAGCTTTTTTGTTAAAGTTTATTAACACAGATGTGTTTCATATAGCTGTTTGTAGAATTACACACGACTCTACGAACGACTGGTGCCCCTTTCTCAGAAACCAGCACATATATGCGGGCTATCAATGAATGCAAGAAAGGATCACCGGTCATTCATAGGGTTATGCATAGATCTATGGAGAGCTCTATGAAACACAACCAGTGTTATTTGAAAAATAAAATCCAATATGACCAATCTCAGAAGTTTGGTTATTATTTTCAAACATAGATATAAATCTCTGACGCAATTATCGGTATTTGTTTTTGGATCCTTTTTTTGTGTCTATTTTAGACCACTACACAAAAAAGAAATTCTCAATATTATTGAAGTAGAGCGGAAATACATTAGGATAATTTGTTTGTACTATGAGATAAAAAATGTTATTGCAACCAAGCTGCCAAATTAGTAGGAGATGATATACAATATTTCAAAGTTTTATCCTTGTAGTTTCTTGTCTTTCATAAAAAAAAAAGTTAGATAGTTTACCTTCTTCACTAATTAAGTGGCAAGGTATACAATTATCCCCTTGAAAAAGAAATTTTTAAAATATAAGTATTGCATTTTTGATGAATTGAAAATACAAATGACATATGTACATGTATAAATCTATGAAATTTTAGATGAATTAGTAATGTATTATGTAAAAACAGAGGTATGGTTATATGACTAGTATTTATTTAGACAGAAAAAATACCATATATATTGAAAAGAGAATGTAGGTGTTTATAGAAACTGATTTTTATTGGCATTAGTATATTTATTTTATCATCTGATGTACATGATTTTATTTACAGTTATTTGAGTTACTCATTTTTCACATGTTGTAAAACAAATGGTATTGTTTTCATTGTGATCATGTGTACTGTAATTAATTTCACTTCTTATATGTAGGGAAAATAATAATTTAGAAAAAAATGTGCATTTCTTGTCTTATTAAATAACTGGCTACATCTGTTTCCAAAAGAAAAATACATATTATATAGTGGCAAAATTTGAAGAAGAAGGATTAAACAATCTCATACATTTAATATGGTAAATTTCAGAATAAATTGAAAGCATGCAGTTATGAATTTTATAGTATATTTTAAATTTGTATGTTACCAAAGTAATAAAATAATGAATTTATTCGTAAAGTCATGACTGTTAATTGACAATCTACAAACTAGAAGAATATGCTATCAAAAAAGCCGAACAATATCTTATTCTGATATCAGATTTGTTTTAAAAATAGTTTGATACTTTGCCAGTTATTTTTGACCATGTATTCTTTAATTATCACCACGCTCTTCTACAATTTGTCATTATCGTTGTGTTATTTCATTAATGTCATTTTCATCTTAATAACAATTATTTCATACTCTGTGTATCTGTTAATAAATATTGATACTCTTTCATGTTAAATTGAAGTGTTTATTCCTCTCCTCATTTATCAGTTAAAGATATTCTTCAATAATAATAATAATAATAATAGATTCAATTTGTATTGCGCACATATCCACTCTGCTGAGTGCTCAAGGCGCTTTGCAATATTATTACCCTGGCTTTAGCCCGGCAGCCATCAGCACACTTGGCATTTCAAGGATGATATTCCTGCCAGGTACCCATTCACCTCACCTGGGTTGAGTGCAGCACACTGGATGAATTTCTTGCTGAAGGAAATTGACGCCATGGGTGAGATTCGAACCTCAGACCCTCTGGTTGAAAGGCGAGAGTCACGACCACTACACAACGGCGCCTCCAACATCGGCTTTGTCTAAACATTTTCAATGGCCAGCTTTTAAATGCTACCTCAATGGTCGATGGCGTAAATAAACTAAGCAGTGAAAGTACAAGGCTTCAAAATCAATGTTTAGAGCTTAAAGGGGAACTTCACCAAGACATTAATGTGCGCTCAATGGATGAAGAAAAATACAATGGTCAATCTGTGAAAATTTGAGCAATATCTGAAAATCCATTCAAAAGTTCTGACTTTTCAAAATTTTAGGCCTATTTAAACCCCTCATAGGCTCCTCAAATTGGCAATGTACAAGCACAAAATTGCTGCCAACCTGGAGAACCCTTCATTCACTTTGTACACAGAATTTCACATTTTCTTCGTTTCTAGAAAAGTAGACAAAATTGTACTTTTCTCTTCAAGTGTGATATTTTGATGACATTTTGATTCAGCATGCATTTCGGAAGGAATTTTGTTGACTTATTGTCTACTTTTCTAAAAAAAAGAAGAAAATGTGAAATTCTGTGTTCAAAATGAATGGAGAGTTCTCCATGTTGGCAGCCATTTTGTGCCTGTACGTTGCCAATTTAAGGACCCCAGAGGGGTTTAAATCAAAACTTATGAAAATTCATAACTTTGGGATGGATTGTTGGATTTTGCTCAAATTTTCACAGTTTGATCATTGCAGTTTTCTCATCTACTGAGAGTGCATCAATGTATGGGTGAAATTCCCCTTTAAAAAGGTACAATTAAAAATATCACCTTCATAGACACACTGTGTAGAAATAAAAGGACAGTTTTCATATACATTTTGCTCATGCCTGTATGATTTCATTTTTTTTTCCAATGATCTGAATATAGGTCAAATAGCTTGATTTGATAATTTTTTAAATAACAAGATCTTAATTGTTGACAATGTCTTTAAGTCTCTATCGCTATTCGTCAACTGTTTTCATGCTTGCTATCATGGTGTAGTGGTTCTGACTCTCGGCTTTCAACCAGAAGGTCGTAGGTTCAAATCCCACCGATGGCGTTGATAACCTTCAGCAAGAAAATAATCCACATTGTGCTGCACTCGACCCAGGTGAGGTAAATGGGGACGGCTGGAAGAAACATAACATGGACCTGTGCGCTATACAAGTAGCCACCATTATTATTATTATTATTATTATTATTGTTATTATTATTATTATCATTATTATTATTATCATTATTATTATTATTAAAATTATTATTATTATTATTATTATTATTATTATTATTATTATTA
>BQKZ01008711.1:13484-24865 GCA_036244855.1 Temnopleurus reevesii
TGTTGCTATGTCGGGCAAGCCTCGGGCAAGCTTTCGGGTTGTCAAGAACAACCTTTGTGTTAGAGGTATGCATAAAATTTGCATCTATTAGTAAACCCGCCTATTGCATCGTTAGTCAACGTTCACATGATTTAATTTGATTTGATATATTTATCTAAACATGGTTAAAAACCGAATTCAGCGCATGCTGTTTTTCAATGGGGCCGTGCAGTAAAAATACATTCAATTACAATGTATACATCATATACATTATACATTAAAAATACATGTAACAAACATAAGGGTTCAAAATGAAGTATTATACTTGAAATACATGAATTACAAAAGTTAAGAAAAAAATATATATCCAGACTTTTTCAAGATGACGATTTACTGAATCGATCAAAATGAAATTGAATTTCTGAATATAGTTCAGGAATTAAGAATAAATAAAAAGAATAAAGGAGATAAACAATGCAAAATTATATAGAGATATGATTAAACGTTAAAGAACAAAATGTAACATGCATTTTCACTGTCTAGTTAAAGTTCATAAGCGAGTTTTCACCTTGAGCTTGGTGAACGGATTCTCGACAGTAGAAATGATTGATGTCCGCATTAAATAACAATCTTGTAAACCGATTTGCGCATCATTAACCCACTCAGGACAGGAATCATTTTACAACAAATTCAATCACTATTTCTTTACTAAATTGGCAACACTTAAACTTTAAATTATCTCTTTAGAATGTTTCAGTGAAAGATTATGTTACCATATGGAATCTTCTTTGTCAAAAGGTGTGTTAATAAGTTAAAAGTTGCCAATTTGCGTCGAAAATGGTGATTTTCAAATGATTTCTACATTGCCAATTTAAGGATTTTTGACCATTTTAGTGATTTTTTTTTCATTAGAAAATTCTCTGCATCCAGCGACAAAGGGTGAAAATGGTTAGATCTAGTGTATATTTTTTTTTCTTTTTCTGCTCATACATCCGGTGTATTTTTAGAGCGCTACATCAAAAGTTATTGGCCCAAAACACAAAACGTGTTGTATCGTTCCGAAAGGGTTAATTGCGCACATAATAATGCGCACTCTCTTTTTACCGTCCACAAGCCTTTGTCCACCAATTTCGAAAATCCACTAAAGCTAAACAGTTCTGGTACAATATTGATTGATTGATTGATTTTATTTCCGATATAAAGAAGTTAAAAAGAAGAGATCGGAGAGAGACGGCTGGATAGCCCAACATCAGCTGCACTGCAAACAAGCGCAGCTGGTCTTCCTTGGGGACCAGAAACAGACAAATGAGAAAGAGGAACTAAAAGTCTAATAATACAAAATTAAGCCCAAAACATCTTATCCTAAACAATCCCACACACACTACCCCCACCCCGTCTCAATAAAAATACGAAACACATATACACAACATGAAAGCAAGAGGAATGAAATGAATATCGGATGGATTGCCCATTTCAGAGCAATTATCAAAATGGCTCTGTTCTTCCATGGGGGTCCATCAAATATTGACGACGTTTGAACACGCTACTTGACAATAGAGATCGCCCCTCCCATTTCTCCCGGATATCATTTTTGGACCCGTGCCAGGAAAAGGAGATCGATTGTCTTCCTTTTCAACCACTTTTGTGGATTGGACTCTTATGGGTTGGATTTGAAGTCTGCGTTCGTGAATTTTATACTTCTTATACTCTGCAAAGGTAGGCATAACCTGTTTCCTTTTTAAAACAAAGAGAAAAATAATGCATCAACAATCGTACCAAATATTATTTGGGCATCGTTTTCATACAAACAAAATTATTGATGTATAATTTGTGGTTTCTGAGAGTGTTTGGATATTCATGTTGGGGATGTAGTGATAAGAATAATTGAATTCATTTCGAACACTGCTAATGTGTACCGTGTGTCCCTAGTAAAAATTACAATCGACATTTCATCTGTCATAACTTTGAGAGAATCTGAGGAATATCCAATGAGTCTTCAATGATATGATAATATAAATATTACCTACAGCTTTGCTTGACCGGGTAATGATAATGCATATAATGCGCAGTTAGGTATATCAATATAGAAATTGCGCAACATTATATCAATTTACAAATTATTAAATTATGATTATTATTTAGATGGCTGCCCAAGGAGGGTTTAACATCATGTCTGATCACGTGTACAAAAGGGTGAGGTATCCCAACATCGTTCTCGACTCCAGTATCGACCGACTGAGGACGTTCAACGTACGGGAAGATGATATCTGGATGGTCACATTCCCAAAATCAGGTGAGAAGGCTTACTAGTACCCCCCCCCCCCGGCCATATATTGCAATATAGATTCGTTCTTAGAGGCCAACTCGCAGAAAAACTTGGGGAGCTGCATAGGGTGCTTCATTGCACCTTTGTCATAAAAAGTGTTATAACTTTCGACTTGTTCGAAGGATATTGATAAAATAGGTGGGAGTCGCATTTTAGGTGAGCAGTGCACCCAAATTGCTTTTTGGGCGCCAAGTTTGAGCTGATGGCATTTTTGTTTGTTTGTCAGCTCCCTAGTAGGCGTAAAATTTGCCGAGGGGTGATGATGAATTTTATATCATTTTCAAGATCATGTCTGATCATGTGTACAAAGGGTTTCGATATCCCAACATCGTATTTGACTCCAGCATCTAGCGACTGAGAACATTCAACGTACGGGAGGATGATATTTGGATGGCCACCTTCCCCAAATAAGGTGAGAATGAAGGGTACCAAATAAGGTGAGAATGTGGGGTACCAAATAAGGTGAGAATTTGGGGTACCAAATAAGGTGAGATTGTGGGATACCAAATAAGGTGAGAATGTAGGGTACCAAATAAGGTGAGAATGTGGGGTACAAAATAAGGTGGGAATGTGGGGTACCAAATAAGGTGAGAATGTAGGGTACCAAATAAGGTGAGAATGTGGGGTACCAAATAAGGTGTGAATGTGGGGTACCAAATAAGGTGAGAATATGAGGTACCAAATAGGGTGAGAATGTAGGGCACCAAATAAGGTGAGAATGTTGGGTAACAAATAAGGTGAGAATGTGGGGTACCAAATACGGTGAGAATGTAGGGTACCAAATAAGGTGAGAATGTAGGGTACCAAATAAGGTGAGAATGTAGGGTACCAGATAAGGTGAGAATGTAGGGTACCGGTTAATTTCGGGTTCTCAGAATTGGTGGACAGAGGGTTATGGGACTTTTACATGATTGTGTTATGCGCTATATAGAAATGTTTCTCTGCTATCTTTTTTTTTCATAAATTATGGACTGTCAGAGTGCGCATTGAATGCGGGACTGATCTGGGCGTCGAGAAAGGATGGCACTATTTCAGAAGACTCCATATTTTCAAGAAAGATAACTCGCTTTACCGCGAAACAGCTTTCCTATTTCTGATGTATTGCCATATTAGAAAATAACTTAAAAGGAGAATCTAACCCAAAATGATAACTTTTAAATCTTCTCACAATCACATTTCCCCTTTTAATAAAGGAACTCATTGGGTGAGGGAGATCATCGGTCTGATTCTCAGCGGTGGCGACCCGGATAAAGCAGATCGATCTCTCGCTTCATCTCTCGTGGAGTCTTTCAATGTGGACCAATCCTCTCCTCCAACATCTTTAGAAAGTCTAGAACCTTTCCTGGATGTCATTGAGAAAGCCCCATCACCCCGTATAGTAGAGACTCATATGACGCTGAATCTGCTACCTCAGGATTTATTGAAAGGAAAGGTTTGTATTTTATTTTCACTTCTCTTTCGTTAAACCTCCTCATTCTTTTTTATATTCCTAGCCCTCTGTCGCAATTGATTTTAATTTGCTCTAAATTACGATTTAATATTTTTTTCATATCTATTTTTTAAAAATAAGATACCATAATTCTAAACAATACTTTCACATGTGATCATTATAGCTTTTGACGCTTTGTTACGTCGTAAAGCAAAAAGAACTGAAATATTCCTGTCAATTTCTGTGAGGGTTTACTCGAATTTAATCTCTAGCAGAGTCGTTAAATTGGGACAAGCTTCCCCCTCCATCATCGTTAAAGAGTCTAGAGCCTTTTCTGGATGTTGAGAAAGCTCCATCACCCCGTCTAGTAGAGACTCATATGACGCTGAATCTGCTACCTCAGGATCTACTGAAAGGAAAGGTTTGCATTTTCTTTCCACTTCTCTTTTGTTAAACCTCTTCATTCTTTTTTATATTTCTAGCCCTCTGTTGCAATAGATTTTATTTTGCTCTAAATTACGATTTAATATTTTTTTCATATCTATTTTTTGTATAAGATACCATAGTTCTAAACAATACTTTCACATGTGATCATTATAGCTTTTGACGCTTTGTTACGTCGTAAAGCAAAAAGAACTGAAATATTCTTGTCATTTCTGTGAGGGTTTACTCGAATTTAATCTCTAGCAGAGTCGTTAAATTGGAACAAGCTTCCCCCTCCAACATCTTTAGAAAGTATCGAACCTTTCTTGGATGTCATTGAAAAAGCCCCATCACCCCGTCTATAGTAGAGACTCATATGACGCTGAATCTGCTACCCCAGGATTTACTGAAAGGAAAGGTTTGCACTTTTCTTTTTTAGACCCTTTTGACCCTTTCCATGATTAAAATTTTCATTTGTAATAGATTCTACTTTTACCCGGCTCTAAGATTTAAAGGTTTTTATGTCTATTTCTTTTTAAAGAGATCATAATTCATGTGATCATTTTAGGATTTAACTCTTTGCTATGTCTTAAAGAAAAAAAAAGAACTGACAGATTTCTGCGATGGTTTAATCAAACTTCACATCTAGCAGAGTCGTTCAATTAGGGACCAACCTTCCTCTCCAAGATCTTTGGAAAGTCTAGAACCTTTCTTGGATGTCATTGAGAAAGCCCCATCGCCCCGGCTAGTAGATACTCATATGACGCTGAATCTGCTATCTCAGGATTTACTGAAAGGAAAGGTTTGTATTTTATTTCCACTTCTCTTTCGTTAAACCTCTTCATTCTTTTTTTTTATATTTCTAGACCTCTGTTGCAATAGATTCTATTTTGCTCTAAATTACAATTTAATATTTTTTTTTCATATCTATTTTTTTTTGTATAAGATACCATAATTCTAGACAATACTTTCACATGTGATCATTATAGCTTTCGACGCTTTGTTACGTCGTAAAGCAAAAAGAACTGAAATATTCCTGTCAATTTCTGTGAGGGTTTACTCGAATTCAATCTCTAGCAGAGTCGTTTAAGCTTTCACCTCCAACATCTTTAGAAAGTATAGAACCTTTCCTGGATGTCATTGAGAAAGCCCCATCGCCCCGTCTAGTAGAGACTCATATGACGCTGAATCTGCTCCCTCAGGATTTACTGAAAGGAAAGCTGCGCACCTCTCTTTTTTAGACCCTTTTGACCCTTTCCATGATTAAACTTTTCATTTGTGATAGATTCTACTTTTACCCTGAACTAAGATTTAAAGGTTTTTATGTCTATTTTCTTAACGAGATCATAATTCATGTGATCATTTTAGCATTCAACTCCGTGTTACGTCTTAAAGAAAAAAAGAACTGACAGATTTCTGCGATGATTTAATCAAACTTCACATTTAGCAGATTCGTTCAATTAGGGGACCAGCTTTCCCCTCCAATATATTTAGAAAGTCTAGAACCTTTCTTGGATGTCATTGAGAAAGCCCCATCGCCCCGTCTAGTAGAGACTCATATGACGTTGAATCTGCTACCTCAGGATTTACTGAAAGGAAAGGTTTGTATTCTGCTTTCATTTCTGTGACCCTACCATTACTTTCTATTTCTGTGAGCTTTAAAGTCAGTCCGTCATGATCGACAGGACTTCCGGTTGCGAGCGCGCACGGACAGTGTGTTGTGTATTGGCAACAACGATATTGGAACATTTCCTTGCTACGCACCTTGCCAAGCTGAGATACTCGGAAAACTTCGTACGAATTTCCGATCCATGATTCCTCCCATCTTCAGCTTCGATTTTTTCTAAAAAAATGTACGAAACGCATACGTATGCGATTGCAGAGATGCGAACTAGCGAAAGATAACTTACTCGCTCGCTATTCCAGGCTAAAAATGCCATGATTTTTCTGTTCGCCAATATTCGTAATCAAAATGGCTGCGGCCAGTTAGCCACGCCCTGAACGTCATGTCACCCCGCCTTTAATATAATTTCTAAGAGTGTAATCAAATGTGAAAAAACCTTGAAATTGTCATGGTTTCTTTGAATAAAGAAAAATCAGATGCACAAACTGAAAAAAGGAGCAAAATTGGAAAATCCGTTTAAAAGTTATGAATTTTAAAATTCACATAGATATTACGACCCCTGCAGTAGATGGGCATCAGCGCGAGTGGCAACATTGATAAAATCTGTGACGTTAGGCCAGACAACTCTTCATTCATTCTATTTACCGAATTGCCCATTTTCTTCTTTTTTTGGAAAAGGAGTATATCATTGCTATATCGATTCTGCATGTATTTTTTTGGAAAGAATCATGTTGAAACTTTATTTTCTAATTTGAAAATAATCCGTTAAATAAATATGTACAAAGTGTCCACTAGTGCGCCACTGATTATGCATATGCCAAAATTGCCTACTGCGCGGATCGTGATATCATTGAGAATTTGACAATTCATAACTTTCGAATGGATTGTCCGATTTTGCCCAAAATTTCACATTTTAATAATTTGATTTGTTGCAGTTAGGCCTTGGTCACATAAAAGCACAAAATCAACACGATTCAACACGATTCTTTGTTTGCATGCAGATAACTGTGATCTAAACAAAGAGAAGTGTTGAATCGTGTTGCTTCCGGGCTTCTATGTGACTTGGGCCTAACAGCTTGGATTTTATTATTATTATTATTATTATTATTATTATTATTATTATTATTTCTGGTCACATAAAAGCACAAAAGCAACACGATTCAACACGATTCTTTGTTCGCATGCAGATAACTGTGATCTAAACAAAGAGTAGTGTTGAATCGTGTTGCTTCCGGGCTTCTATGTGACTTGGGCCTAACAGCTTGAATTTTATCATTATTATTATTATTATTATTATTTCTTTAATGTTTCAGGTTGTTTACTTTGCTCGGAACCCAAAGGATGTCATTGTATCGTGGTATAATTTCGTCGGAAAGAACCCTTCTCTCCCATTGACTAAGGAGAAAGCCATCAACGATTTTGTTACTGGAGGTTAGTGGTAATATTTTTTTTATTGGGATGGGGCAAATTGCATGCAATGGTCAAAGCTATCCTCTTCTTGCTTGACGTCTTAACTTTTTCTGCCAGCCTTCTACAGGCCGACTTACACACCTAAGCATTTTTTTTAAATTAAAACGCTCCCTTTATGCACAAATATGCCGATCGTACAGTGGACTGACGTTCGCTCCTTGAGCGCAAAACGAACGTCAGTCGACCGTCTGCTCATCGTATTCTGCATGTGCGTTGGAGGCAGACGCAGGGTAAGAACGCAACAGTGTGAGTTAGACTTAACAAAGAACCAAATGTTGATAGGTCTATGTTATGAAAGTGGCGCAAAAAACCTTGAGACGTCTTAGCAAGAAGATGATAGCTATAAAGACTATTTCGTCTAATTAGCCCCTAGTTTACGAATGGATTCAAATTAATGCACGCATCTAGTCAACAAACGTGATTACTTTGTATTCCTTGAACCAGTTCATAACTAAAATACAATACTTACAATAATTTGCATCAATTATGAGTTGCTATGTCGGGCAAACTTTGGACAAGATTTCNTCCCCTCCAACATCTTTAGAAAGTCTAGAACCTTTCTTGGATGTCATTGAGAAAGCCCCATCGCCCCGTCTAGTAGAGACTCATATGACGCTGAATCTGCTACCACAGGATTTACTGAAAGGAAAGGTTTGCATTTTATTTTCAATACTCTTTTTTTTAGCCCCCCCCCCCCCCCCTATTCTTGTAGATGGTCCTAATGGTCCTACATGTACCTTATTTTGTTCTGAACTAATATTCAATTTATTATTTATTTTTTTAAGATAACATAATTCTACATTTGTGTTGAATTGCTTGGGCATAAAATCTTTTTTTTTTGTTTTTTTTAATCTGAAGACAAAAACAACTGCAATTATATGACGCTGAATTTGCTACCTCAGGGGCCTGTAACATAAAAGATGCGATGAAACTTACGATAGATATTTATTGTAAGTCTATGGCAAAACATGTACCACAGAGATACGATTAATTGCAAAATCTATCGTATCTCTTTTATGTTACAGGTCCCAGGATTTACTGAAAGGAAAGGTTTGCATAGTCTCCGCACTTCTCATTTCTTTAAGCCCCGGTCACATAGAGCCTCGGAAGCAACACGATTCAACACGACTCTTTGGTCAGATCACAGTAAGCTGCCTCTGAATAAAGAGTCATGTTGAATCGTGTTGCTTCCGGGGCACTATGTGACCGGGGCTTTAACTCCGCTTATTCTTTTCCATGATCCTAATTCTCTTTTGTTAAACACTGTATTTTACTCTGAACTAATATTCAATGTTTTTAAATCTGGACATACTAGAAGAAATTTTTTCCTTTTTTTATCATTCATTATTCTTTGCCATTGTTTAAATTTTTGTTTGCAATAAATATTATATAATTTACTCTGAAAAAAGCTACTCGTAGTTATCACTCTGACGATTGTTTAGCGTGTAACACGATATAAAGTATTTTCGAAAAGTTAAGTCGAATGCAATTTCAATGCTCCTTTGTAAAGCTATTGAATTCGATACCGGCTTGTCATTGTTGTGTTCGCACAGTTGAATACATGGTGTACGAACTTATTGTCCGCGTTCTAGTTAACTTTTTGGAAATAGTTTATATCGTGTTTATTATAAATTTTGCTCTGAAAAACAAACTACTCGTAGTAATCATTTTGAAGATTGTTTAGCGTGTGATCATTTGGGATTTGACGTTTTTATTAGTTCTAAAGGCACCCCTTGATTCCTTACTATTCCTGCAATGTCCAGTCTAATTCCTAAGAGTGTATTGGAAGTACGCCAAAATGATATTGCGCAAATATCTGACTGAACATAACGCTTTCCAATCGAGCGTACGATTAATATATATCGCCAGTCTATGGGAATTAATGTACTAAAGTTTGGGATTAATTGCAAACTTGTTTTATGTTTCTTTACAGGCCCCTGTTTATACGCGGTCTCCAAATTCAACTCCAATGAGCACTGACCCGAAACAAGTGTAAAATTCTGTCTATTTTTTTTAATATTTCAGGTTGTTTACTTTGCTCGGAACCCAAAGGATGTCATTGTATCGTGGTATAATTTCGTCGGAAAGAACCCTTCTCTCCCATTGACTAAGGAGAAAGCCATCAACGATTTTGTTACTGGAGGTTAGTGGTAATATTTTTTTTATTGGGATGGGGCAAATTGCATGCAATGGTCAAAGCTATCCTCTTCTTGCTTGACGTCTTAACTTTTTCTGCCAGCCTTCTACAGGCCGACTTACACACCTAAGCATTTTTTTTAAATTAAAACGCTCCCTTTATGCACAAATATGCCGATCGTACAGTGGACTGACGTTCGCTCCTTGAGCGCAAAACGAACGTCAGTCGACCGTCTGCTCATCGTATTCTGCATGTGCGTTGGAGGCAGACGCAGGGTAAGAACGCAACAGTGTGAGTTAGACTTAACAAAGAACCAAATGTTGATAGGTCTATGTTATGAAAGTGGCGCAAAAAACCTTGAGACGTCTTAGCAAGAAGATGATAGCTATAAAGACTATTTCGTCTAATTAGCCCCTAGTTTACGAATGGATTCAAATTAATGCACGCATCTAGTCAACAAACGTGATTACTTTGTATTCCTTGAACCAGTTCATAACTAAAATACAATACTTACAATAATTTGCATCAATTATGAGTTGCTATGTCGGGCAAACTTTGGACAAGATTTCGGGTTATTAAGAACCACCTTTGTTTGTGCATAGAGGATGCATAGAATTTTCGTTTTTAGTACACCCACCGATTGTTTGAAAATGAGTGGTCGATGAGGTAAACAGAACCCCCCCCCCAAAAAAAAAACACCAAATATAAACAAGGCCTGTTTCCAATTTCCCTACTTTGTATTTATGTTAAATGAGGGAGTAAAATAATATAAATTATTGCTATATAGTCATGTTCGTCTCGCGTTTATATATGATGTTTTAATTTGTACATCTCTTTTCCCCCAACTGTAATGTGTTTTAATTTAAATCGTGCGTATCTAATGGAATTCGTAACATTTTAAACTGAACTTATGGAATTGATATTCCTGGAGAATAGTGAATGCTTTATTAATTAAAAAAATATATATGAAAAACATCTATATGAAATTCATATACATGTACGGTATTTCAAAAGTTCTTTAAACTTTTTTAAAGGGGCCAGGCTCGACTAACACTTGTGCTAATTTCTGGCCCCATTTACCAGCTATAATTGTATGAGTCACAATGTAAAGATATGCATGTACTATTTCATATATTGTACATATGTGTTTTATTTGTTGGTGAATAAATTTGATTCAATTCAATTAAACATAATATGATTATTTTTCTTTGCTCCGTTTCATATTTCAGAAATGCATTGGGGTGCCTGACACGAACATGTCCGTGCTTTCTGGGAGATTAGAGAACACAAAAATGTGACCTTTGTTTTCTATGAAGATGTAAAGAAGGTGAGACATAATAAATGTTATTATTCATTTTTATCTATACCATATGTCCCCAAAAAATGACAACGGGGCTTTCAGGATTAATAACTTTTGAAAATGAATATGAAAATAAATGCGGTTTGGCATGTCAAACATATAACTATTCACCTCTTTCTGGTGAAAATTTCAGGAGATTTGCTTCAGTGGTTACAAAGAAATAAAGCTTTTTGTAGCAGATGTCATAATTCCGTTCTGCACAAGTTTGTGAGGACGGAGACGTATAAAGCACAATGGTTACTTCAACTTCCAATGTTTCACTGGTCAAAATGAACGTTACTGTTTTTGTCTTGGGGCTCTATCCTCACAAACTTGTGCAGAACGGAATTATGACATCCGATACAAAAAGCTTCATTTCTTTGTAACCACTCAAGCAAATCTCATGACATTTTCACCAAATATAGATGAATAGCTATATATTTGACATGCCAAACCGCATATATTTTCATATTCATTTTCAAAAGTTATTAATCCTGAAAGCCCCGTTGTCATTTTTTTTGGGACATATGGTATGAGAGTTTTAAGCCGTGCAACATTAATACAATATGGACTAGCCTTGAGGGAGACACAACATTTATGGCCCTGAGTAGAATTGTATTGCCCGAGTCGAAGACGAGGGCAATACGACTCTAC
>BQKZ01008712.1:0-21771 GCA_036244855.1 Temnopleurus reevesii
GGGGGGCGCGCGCCTGTTGCGCCCCCCTCTGGATACGCCCCTGTATTGAAAGGGGAAAATGCGCTTTAGTATGCGTTTTACTCTATGCAGACTCTTTAATAGTCAAACATCGCCGAACCAAGAGAGAGTATTCCATGAAGCTTGCTGCAGCGACTATTAGTCAGCGCTGACTGAATTCAATGAAATCCTCGATTTTGAAAGGGAAAGATGCACTTTAGTATGCGTTTTACCCGATGCAGACTCTATAAAGTCAAATATCACCGAACCAAAGAAATGGTATTTCATCAGGCTTGTTGCAGAGACTATTAGTCAACGCTGACTGAATTCAATGAAATCCTTGATTTTGAAAGGGAAAGATGCGCTTTAGTATATGCGTTTTACCATATTCAGACTCTATGGCCCGTATTCCGATAGCGAGGCTTAAGTTAACCCTAGTCTAAATATGTGGTTAAGTATGGGAAGCCAAAAGAGGCTTGAATCTATAATAGTCAATGTTTAATTTACCAGCACATTTGGCACTCATATTATTTAAAACTGTCTCGGAATAAAAACTTCAATAGTTTTCTACATTATTAGAGCATTGGGAAAGGAGAGCAGTTAACATACGAATTACTCATTGTAAATAAAATGTTGGAACTTTTGGCTACCCATACTTAAACCACAGATTTAGACCAGGGTTAACTTAAACCTCGCTATCGGAATACGGGCCTATATAAGGTCAAACATCGCCGAACCAAGGGAGGGTATTCCATTAAGCGTGTTCCAGCGACTACTAGTGAGCGCTGACTGAATCCAATGAAATCCTTGATTTTGAAAGGGAAAGATGTGCTTTAGTATATTCGTTTTACCCTATGCAGACTCTATAAGGTGAAACATCGCCAAACCATAGGAAGGGAGATTCATGAAGCTTGTTGCAGCGACTATTAGTCTCCTTGATTTTGAAAGGGAAAGATGCGCTTTAGTATGTTCTTTTTACTCAATGCAGACTCTATAAACTAACTCAAACATCGCCGAACCAAGGGAGGGTATTTCATAAAGCTTGTTGCAGCGACTATTAGTGAGCGGTGACTGAAATCAATGAAATCCTTGATATGGAAAGGGAAAGATGCGCTTTAGTATATGCGTTTTACCCCATGCAGACTCTATAAAGTCAAACATCGCCGAACCAAGGGAGGGCGATTCATGAAGCTTGTTGCAGCGACTATTAGTCAGCGCTAACTGAATCCAACAAAATCTTTGATTTTTATTGGATGAAAAGCACTGACCATGACTGTTGACACGGTATCTGTCGGATAATGAGAGCCTGTCACTGCGACAAACTTTATGAAAAGCCCTCTGGTAAACAATTTCGAAAAGAAGGACTGTCTAAATCGACCTGAGGAGACTCAGCCGTGAAAACAAAAAGCAGTGAAAGTTCGCTTGAAACAGAATTTGAAACACTTTCGAAGAATGAACTATGTCGAGGGACAATAGATCTGTAAGTCATGTACTGAACTATGCGGACATCAAACTCGCAGGCCGGTCTCGATTTCAATATCATTACAAAGGAGCATTAAATTGGAATTCGACTTAATTTTGCAGAAATAGTTTTGAGCACATCGGGTTTTGCTCAACTCTTTTTGTGCGTGCAAGCATGCTTACTGGCATGCTCTGCAGGTTTACCAGCAATTCGCTGTGGTTAGAAGAGACAAAGGATTTGGACAGAATTAGCACCTTCCAATTAAGAATTTACAATAGCTAGATGCACACAAAATAAATTTCCCTCCCTATAGTATTCTGCGGAGAAATATAAAACATTTGTTGCACTTGTTTAATGAATAAACGGGAAGCTTCATTATTTTATGTTCATGAAGTTATTGTGAAGGCTTGAGTGAAGTTGTTAACGTTATCCAATTCCTGTGTCCCTTCTGCTCTCTGTGATTAGGGAATATTGATGAAATGCTCTGTTCTGTGAATTCAATCTAAATTGTGCAACAGAAACACGATATAACTATTTAAAAAAAATAAAGTCGGTCGAAGGAGAATAGATCCGTTCGCCGTGAATAGAACTGTGCGGACACAACAATGACAAGTCGGTTACGATTTGAATAGCATTACAAATAACCATTGAAATGGTGTACGACTTTATTTTTCAAAAATAGTTTATATCGTGTTCAGAATAAAAAGTATTTGTCGCCTCTCTTTATATGATAAGCAAAAAAAAATATTTGGTTCAGCTATTTGCTTGTTCACCATCTGAATTATGATCGTGCATTTTCACTTCCTGGTTGACGTCTGTAGATGTACACAGCAATCAATCGGATGACTAGTGGAACAAAACTGAACAGACTCACTATGAGCTGAACTAACATAGGATTTGGACAAAGTAAAAAACTTCCAATGAAGCATTCACAATAGCAAAAGAAATATTCTCCCCTCTTACTCTACGGAGAAATGTCCAACAGGTGTCACATTAAGTCAGTCAACTAAGAAGGAAACTGCTTTACTTTGTCAAGTTCATGAGAACTAAAAACTAAAAAAAAATCATAAAAAGTATTGTGAGGGCGTGAGTGCTAATGTTTAGTTTGTCCAATTCATCTGTACCTTCTGCTCACAGTGACTATAACAGATGGGACGAAAAAAAGTCGACTGCGATTCGGTGGGTATTCGCCGTCATCGTCTAAATGGGGTATCAAAAATAAAGAAGATCATATTCACGAAAACCTTGTCAAATTGGTATGCATGCATGAACTGTCCCCATTTCAATGTTCGCGCGATCGGAATTGAAATTCGAGTCGGTAGTTGCCATAGAAACTAATTTCTCATCACGTAGTCATCATTTAGATGTGAATAATTAAAACGACGCACTTGGTATCATTATTGCTTTCCGTTTGGGGTGAGGAGTAACAGGTAAACGCCGCGTCACACCTTTGCGTATTTAATGTGCGTTGGCCCAGCGTCTTTGTTATGTTTAGGTTAGTTTTAGTTTAGTTTAGTTTAGTTTTCTTCTGCATACAACATGATTTCGAAGTATAACAAAAATTACATGATTCATGAGTATCATTTTGACAAAAGGTCACAAAAATGAACATAAATATCAAATAGAATACTATAAACTGTGATGACAATTTGTCAACATGCACTGTATAACACTTAAATAATAGAAGAAGGATTATCTTGCAAGCAAATTGCTTGAAAAGATAAGGCAACCCTGATGAGAAAACTAATATAATTGATCAGTATAATTATTCGATGCGCAGAATTAATATCACAATTTTTTGCAAATCTTAAAGAGATGGAGATGAGGATAAAAACTCTCCCCGAGCGCGCAGTATGAGCTGACCGGACGGTAGGATGACGTTCAGCCTGCGCTCAAGTAGCGTACGCAGAACGTCGGTCCATCGTATGACCTGCGTCTTTGTGCGACCAAGCAGAGAGCGTTTGTAATCATCAAAAACGCTTGACAGACACAGGATAAAAACGCAAAGGTATGAGTCAGCCTCAAAATGGGCAGCGTTGACCTTTTGATATAGAGCAACATTTTCCTCTTGTCTTAGAATTTATTGGTGACAGAGTTGGATCTTTTGAGCACAGATTATGTATGTAATTGAGAAGGGCAAGTGTCTTCCATTTCTCCCTTATTGTTTGCTTTTCTTTCTTTCTTGTCTTCGTATTCGTCGTCGGCGTCGAAGTCCTCTTCATGTCCTACTCCTCATTCATCTGTTTCCTATTTGGCTTTTTTTTTCTTCCTCTTTATTTGTCTTTATTTCTTCTTGCTCTTTCTTTGCTTCTTCCCTTTCATTCCCTTTCCTTTTTCGACTCATTCTTCTTCTTTTCGTCTTCTTCTTCATATTCGTCATCTCCTACTCCTCCTTCATCTGTTTCCTATTCGGCTTCGTTTTTTCTTCTTTCTTATTTCTCCTTATTTCTTCTTGCTTTCCTCGGCTTCATCCCTTTCTTCTACTTCTCCTTCTTTTTCACCTCATTCTTACTTTTGTTTCTTCCTCTTCTTCTTCTCCTTCTTCATCTTCTTCTTCTTATCCTCATCCTCCTTTTCCATCATCTTCTTCTTCTTCGTTATATTCTTCTCCTTCCTCTTCATCTTCTTCTTCTCCTCCTTCTTCTCCTCAACCTTCATCTCCTTGTTTCGTGATCGTCGTCGTCGTCCACAATGTCGACTTCTTTTAGTATTTTTTTTCTTCTTCTTCTTCATGTTCATTTTTCCTCCTTCGTATCCTTTTTTCATCTTCATCTTTTACACTCTTTGGTTGTTGTCTTAATTTTACCATTACCCTCCAATTTCATATTATTTGCCACGCAGATGTAGGCCTAATTACTTTTGTAATAATTATTTCACGTATTTATTACTGTATTAAGTTTAGTTTTGTTTCTTTTTTCAATAATTCCTGCTCATATGGCTATTAAAATGGAAACAATCAAATTAATTAAATCAATACAGTCAATTAAGTTTTCTAGAGCAGGTATGTTTTCTTTACTCTTCTTCATTTTCTCATAAAAGTAATTTCCTTCCTGTCTACATCTCTTTCTCTCTCTCTCTCTCTCTGCCTCTTTTTGTCTTTCTCTTTGTTTCGCTGTCTCATCCTCGGACTCGTATCGCTTTTCGTTTTCGTTTCTTCTCTTTCTCTCCCCCCCCCCTCTCTCTCTCTCTCTCTCTCTCTCTCTCTCTCTGTCTCTCTCTCTCTTCCCTCTCATCTTAATCTATCTATCTCCCTCTCTCTCTCTCTAGCTCCCATACCCATTCTATCCCAATTCATTAACCTTCCTGCACAGGTAAACGTCAATACTCAGTATGCTTTCGTTTCCCCCCACGGTTCTTGCCGATGCGTGACTCCTAACTACAGATTGGCTTGTGCCAAATGGATATTAAAAATATATTGAGGGACAATAGAATAGAGCGGGAGAAAGGAAGACACCGTTACAAACTAATTACATTAGGGCCCCTGAAGTGCGTGTTCCTCGGCTGTTTGCTGAGAGTGTGATGTTTGTGTGATAGCACGAACTTGCTTCTTCGTAATAGTCCCCATCAATGCTGTTCTTTTTCATCCTCCTATTGTTTCTTCCATCATCCCTCCTCCGCTCTCGCAGCGTCCGTTTCCATGGCAACATCCTCGTACTGTATACACGGCGCATGCGCGGGGCAGCTCCCGCACCCCAAACTCCTAATTTCGATTTTTCTTTTTGAGATCATATGCGATACCTGTCGAATCTCAAATCAAGATAATTTTTGCAGTAGTTTGGCCGTCTGTTTTCACAACTCGAACTTGGCTACTTTATTACTTTTAAAGAAAAATTCTAACGGGATTGTGTCAAATGTTATTGAATTCTTGTGGATAAGCTTATCGTTGCTTTGGTGATTGTCGGCAGATGTTATCATATTTTACCTGTATCGGCGATAACTACTTTAGGAGATGGCTCATAACGTCGCACTGGTAAGTTTGTGACCCGTATTGATTCCTAAAAATAATGACGATAATAAGGCCAAGAAAAACTGTTTGGTTACACAAGAGAGAGAATGAACGAGAGAGAGAGAGAGAGAGAGAGAGAGAGAGAGAGAGCTTGAGTTTTACGGCATGTATCATTCAAATTTGAATATTCACGCTAGGAGAAGAAAAGAGAAAGACTAAAGAGTCCAACGAATCTCACTCTTTTTAACTCTTTCGACCGACCTTAAACGTCATCATCCGAAAGACGCTACCGGGGATCGAACCCGCAGCGCAGGAACCAACCCAAGTCAAGTTGTGGCTGTCCTAAACAGCTTGATTTAAGGCGCACACCATCACGCCCAAGAATGCCATTTTTTAATAGTACCGGTCGGTCGAAAAAAAAAGCTTTTATTATTTATAGTTTTATACATTTTAACTTAAAAAATAGAAAAAAAACTATTTAGCTTCGAGATATTCATAATTGTATAGACATCCAGAGACCGATAGATGTTGCTGTACTCTTAGAAAGTAATCACTTTGGGCCAAGGAATTAGTTTAAATTACTCTTTCAATGACGATTTATCTTTGTTAATGATAAATCTTTAAAAAAATGAAAATAGACAATCAGCCAAAAATGTTGAACGGTCAGTCTAATTTGGGGAACCAAGCAAGCTTTTTATGCCAATTAGTAATACACGGTACTTCTAGTGCACGAATCAATAATGTGCTTGAGGAGCAGTAAAGGATATTAAAAAAAATAGATAAAATATTTGAAGTCAAAACCATATTTAGATCTACTGAAAAAACAAAACTTATGATGAAATGGATTATGAGTGCGTCCTCGACACATTTAACGCTCTTCATGAATTTCTTGTATCAATGGAATAGATTTCCATTGATCTTAAACCAAAGGAGAGTCTTTTAGGCTATTTTAACTTTTGGCAAGAAAATATCACACATTAAACATGGTAATTAATAATGATTATGATAATAGTATATGGGATTTGTTCTTTTTGTGAAATTATTCATTATAATTTGTCAAAACTACTTATACTGTGTATTAAAGCTTGCTTAGTTTGCCTGATCTGGATGATTTATTCAGCAACTATTTTTATTTGAATTTTTGTTCAATGTTTGGTAAAATGCAAATAGCATAAACGAGAGAGAAAGCAGGGGATTGAAAATGAAATGGATAACAATGAGAAAAAGAAAAAGAATGAAGAATGATTGAAACTCAGAAAACTTAAGCTAATGGGGACTATAAGCAAAATCTCCATGGCCTGTAAAATTGCCCAAATGGACTGTTGCCTGATATTCATTCCATCGACAATTGACTGGTAGTTTTAAAATAGTCTGTTTCGATTTGTCTTCCTACACGCTTAAAACATTGGGCAAAGGTTTTACTAAAAACTGGGCAACACACTATCCACACAACTAATGGTTGAAACAATGTCCAATTTATTGTTGAATTTTGTCCAATGTTTTGTTGAATTTTGCATTTCCACCATAACTTGGGCCTTGAGGAGCCCACGAGGGGTGGAAATTAACTTTATTTCATTCACAGAATTTCAGATTTTCTTCTTTTTCTACAAAAGTAGACAAAATTGTACTTTTCTCTTCCAGTATGATATGGACATTTTGATTCTGCATGCATTTCGGAATGAATTTTCTAGAAAAAGAAGAAAATATGAAATTCTGTGTAAAGTGAATGGAGAGTTCTCCATGTTGGCAGCCATTTTGTGCCTGTACGTTGACAATTGAAGGAGCCCATGAGGGGTTTAAATTAAAACTTTTCACAGTTTGATAATTGTAATTTTATCCATCCACTGAGAGTGCATCAATATCTGGGTGAAGTTCCCCTTTAGGTTGCCTCGTGGATTCCGAAACTGCGAGCTTCTACACTGGGCAAAACTTGAAGTTTATATTCATGGGGGACTGCCGTAGTTTTTTCCTTAATATAAGTGCGAACCGTACTACCGCTCTATAATGCATTTGAAGGTAGAAAACTAAATTTTTCACACATTACGGTTATGCTTACAACTTGTTGTGTACATAAATAAAGAGAACTGCTGAAACTTGTTGTGTACCTCAGATGTGCCAAAATAGTAACCTATATTAAGTATTTTGGTCGAATGTAGTCCAGAATGTTTAATTCAAATAAAAAATCTATTCTATCATAATTCATCTTGACACCAACGGTATCGCGATACTCCTAGCGTATTACGGTACCACACACAAAAAAGCATTGTAAGAGCAAATACAGTGCGCACTTCAATACACTGCCGCACCATCTGACCATGCGGAATACGCACTGAGAGAGACTCTTGCGCTATTGGTCAACGAGGGGTTAACGGCTGTTTTGACTTTTGAACGCACGGTCCATTAATTCGAGGCCCGAATAGAAGGATTATTATTGGAATAACTATAAATGCGCCTATCATGACCAATCTTTGTGCTTAATTGATTGGTGATAAGTCATAACATTTAGTCTTCAACATAACACAACAATCTTGGAAAGTCCAATTTTAGGCTGCCAAAAAAGTATTCTACCTTTAAAGGGGAACTTTACTCAGACATTAATGCGCTGTCCGTGAATGAAGACATATGTGATGATATAAACAGTGAGAATTTCAGCACAATCGGATGATCAGTCCAAAAGTTATGCATTTTCGAGGTTTGCATTCTCACCTGTAAACGGGCATACTTGAATTGGCAACTTTGCCGTAATCTATACACAGAAACGCCTTGTTTCACTCTGTAGCGTACATGAATTTATTACGAATGGAGGAATAACATATTTCAAATGAGGAATCACCATCATTCTTTCAGCAATGCTTGCAGAATTGATGAAGGTATATCATATTTTACTGGGAAAAAATTGGTCTGCTTTTCCTGAAATAGAGAAAATGTGGAATTTTGTATACAAAGTAAACAGAGCGTTCTCCGTGTTGGCAACCATATATCCCTGCAGGTTGCCAATGTAAAAAGCCCATGAGGGGTGTAAATCGAAAATATGAAAACTTTTGAATTGATTATCTGATTTTGCTATAAACATTTGCAGTTTCCTCATTGTATTTCTCTCCCTACTTTGACAGCACATTAATGTCTGGGATTAAGTATTTTTAAGCACTGGTCACATAGGACCCCGGAAGCAACACGATTTCACCCCGACTCTTTGTTAATTCACAGTTAGCTGCCTCAGAACAACGAGTCGGGGTGAATCGTGTTGCTTCCGGGGTCCTATGTGACCAGGGCTTTAAATCAGTGTGTATTCTCCTGAATTGTGATCTTTTCCTTCCCAATGTTGACCGGGGAGGCTAAAGCCCCGGTCACATAGGACCCCGGAAGTAACACGATTCATCCCGACTCTTTGTTAATTCACAGTTAAATGCCTCAGAACAACGAGTCGGTGTGAATCGTGTTGCTTCCGGAGTCCTATGTGACCGGGGCTTAAAACCTGCGAATATGGCAAGCCGTTTGAGCATTTGTCAGTGTTTGTTCACAAGTTTAGTACTGGGAGATGTTTTTTTTTTATTTCCCCCTCCCTCATCCTCCATCCCATGACAACAAATTAGATTAGTCTTCATTTTAGAATGTAGATAAAAAGGTATTCAGGAATTCAAAAATACCAATTAAAAGGAGAGTCTACCCAAAAATAATAAATTTTTAAAAGAGGCAGAAAAAATTGGAGAGCAAAACAACAACAAAAGTTTGAGGAAAATCGAACAACTAGTAATAAAGTCATGAATTTTTAAACATTAGAAAAACAGGCAAATCAGTGCAAATTTCCAGGCATGTTGCCAATTTGATGACGTCACAGATGTACAACTGACAATTCATCCTATTTATATTTATAGTGCAAAATTTATCTTTTTTTTACAGAAAGACACACAATTTGTATTAATGTAAACATGCAAATATGGGAGCTACATATCTATCATGAAGATATACTACAGTTAAACTTGTGAGGAAATCATATTTAGGGGAAAAAGTAGCATTTTTTAACATTGATATCAATATCATAAATAGTGAGATGTGCACATATGACGTCATCAGTTGCCATTTTGTCTAGATATTCAAATATTAATAACTTTCTTATTTGTTGTCCGATTCCACTCAAACTTTTTTTTTGTTCTGCTTACCAAATTTTTCTGCAGCTGTTGAAATATTATTATTTTTGGATAGACTCTCCCTTTAAGGAGTTCACATCCCCACCACCACCACCATGAGTTGACAAGTAAGAAGGGAAAAGTCTTTAGTAAATTTCATTCCACTTGGCAGCGAATTTACAGCTCTCATCTACCAACATCGACCGCTTGCGCAGGAGATGTGACAATAGAAAATGTATATAATGTTAAATAAAGACTTCTTGTAATTTTAGAGTCAGTACATATATGTGAAATACGAATTAATTATGAAGGTATTGAAATATTTATATCTAATGATCCAGTGATCAAAACAAGTATGAACTAATCAATATCCAATGTGCTTTAAAGTTTAATAATTAAATCTGAATGCTGCATTTACAAAGATGGGCAAGTATCATACAGCTAGAGACAAAATAGGCGATTGTTTTATAAATTAATTCTATTAATCATATTTCGATTCTTGGTTGATTTCACACGCCTTTCGCGAAAAATATTATAGCGAGGGTAACGATGTTATTATGATATCAGTAGCTAATTACGATAATTACATTATGCTTTTCATTATGGGCGTTTCCTCCAGAAATCCATGAACATGTGTATTTGTATGACTTTTAATATCACTTAGAGATATAGGATCGTAATGAAACTCATCTAGCATAGCAGGCAAAATTCATACTCAACCATTCAAAACGATTTGCAATATTCATTAGTTCACTGATACGTAGACAATAACATTTCGATAACACAATAGTAAACATGATTGGTTCCTAGAAGACGACTTGGTTTCGTACAAAAGGTAAATATGGCGGTATATTTGATCTGCTTATCCATTCTTTTCCCAAAATAGAAAAATGAAAGTTCTTTTTTCCTTTAGAGTCTGACTCATTTTTAGCCTGCGTCGGCCCAGCGTATTGAAAATTAAAAGCGATCTTCGGGCGTACAATATACGCTGATCAGATAGTAGACTGACGTTCGACTTGCGCTCTAGAATCACACGCCTAACGTCTGTCCACCGTATGACTTGCTTCTATATGCGTCCATGGAGCCTTCTTAATTTTCAAAAACGCGGGGCCGACGAAGGCTTAAAACGCAAAGGTGTGAGCCGAATGTTAGACTACTTAGTTAGAAAAAAGGGCAATGTTGCACCTAACAACATTGGAAGCACCATTTTTGGTGCAATGCAACATTTTTTTTTTCCAGAAAGTTTCAATATTGCTACTTTTTCTAAATGTGCAAGATCTTTTCAAAATATGTTTAATTTGCGACAGCCGTGGGTTTTGCCCCCACGCCATGAGGGATTGATTTCAATTTAGGCCAATTGTTTTAACGACTAAGAAGCTTGAAGCTTTCGACTCAAGGACTGTTTTATAACACACCAAACATAGACCCTGTGTACGTGAACGGTGACTATCCATTTCCAGTAGAAAATAGGGCAAAGTATCCGCTTATGGCTATTACGACAGTCCTAATGTCCTAATGTCCATTAATCAATAAGAGCGGATATACAGCCCAGTCGGTAGATCATCTGATTGGGGATTAAGATATCCTTCATGGCGCGAGTTTGAACGACACGGCAACTGTGTTTTAGATACAAGTTCGTCGTAAAACTATTGAACCCCTATAATAATATGATAATAATAATAATAATTTGCATTTATAAAGCGCCTTTTCGTAAGATTCAAAGCACATTGAGAGCATTGAACACATGCCAAATGTGCTGGTAAATTAAACAACGACTTCACATACTTAAACCACAGATTGAAAATGTAGTTTAAGTGAAACCTGACATCAGAATGCGGGCCATCGAGAGTATACTGTTAGAATGCTCCCAAATAAAGTGGAAAACATGCATACGTTGTATGCGTGCAAACTTTAATCCGATGAAAGGGGTAATAATATGCATTACTCTCAAGTTAAACAGTTAAAAACCTGAAGTGGCTACCCTGGGTAAATAAAACACATCACTATAGTTATAATAATTATTATTGTTATTATGATTGTTAATAGTAGTAGTAGTAGTAGTAGTAATAGTAGTAGTCGTAGAAGTAGTATTATTACTATTGTTATTATCATTATTATTATTACTGTTACTATCATTATTGATTTGTAATATTGTTATTAATACTCTTATTGTTGTTATTATTATATGTATGTACTTATTTTCATCTGACTCGTTCCCAACGAATATGAAGCAAATCAATTTTTTTGACATGACATTTCAATTTTTATATTTTGCGTATTCAAATTACGTTTTTAAAAAAAAAATATGAGACAGTTGATGAAGATTAGCCAAGGTGGTTACAGGGAGCAAACAAGAACTATTATTCATCAATATCTTCTATTCATGAAAATTATTAATGGTAGAAGAATATGATATCTATTGTTCAATAGACCCATAAAGGAAGCCATCTTCTTTAGCAGAGGCTCTCGTGTTGGACGTTGCCATGGCTACCATAGAATTGTCATATGTATCGAAAGAACTTCAAGGTAGAACCAGCTCTATGGATGGAAAATTATTTTTGTATTCCATATCAAAGGCACAATATCCATTCCTAATAATTATTGAATTCATCATATTGATTACACCTTTTCAATTGCAATATGCAAAATTGCAGATATAGGTTAACAAGAACAACGGTACCCCGGATTTTGCTCACGTTTTTTCTGATTACTTTTTGTTCCCATGTTGCATTTCTGATCCATCTCCCTTCTTATTTGTGTGTGTGTGTGTGTGTGTGTGTGTATGTAAATACACTCTCGTAGGAATACCGGGCTGAAGGAATTGAGATAAGCACCCCCCCCCCTCCCCGTCCCGCTGAGAGCTAGGGATAACTAAAGTTTAGGTTTAAAAATGAGGTGAAATTTGAGTAGATTAAGTTATTTGTTCTTGCTTGTTGTTTTCATTTATGTGTTTTCGTGGTTGTTTTTTTTTTCGTTTTTGTTTTAGGGTGTTTTTTGTTTTGTTTTGTATGTTTGTATTTTGTTTCAAAATTGCAGATAGAGGTTAAGAAATATAAATGTACCGCGAATTTTGCTTATGTTTTTTCTAATTAATTGTTGTTCCCATATCGCCGGACTGAAGAAATTTGGACGTTGATGTTTATAGGCGAACTGAATGTCAACAATCTGCAGAATTTTTAAATGTGTTTAACATGGAAATAAATTCCATTTGATTCTATTTGTCATCATCATCATCACCACCACCACCACCACCACCACTACCACCACGATTTCGAATTGTCATTATTGCGGACAATTATCCACATTCTTAGTAAATGCTAGATATATTAATGATTCTATACCAGTATTTTCCAAACTTTTTGATGGGATTGCCTACCCTGTGATAGTCTTCGAGCCGTCTGCCACCCCCCCCCCCCTTCCCCCACCGTAAAGGAATGATAATTCACCTTTACTCTCTTTCAATATGAAAAATTAATCGGACATTAGTATTTCATTAGGACCTAATGGCTCTAAGCCTTGATTTCAGTAAATGAATTTTGTTATTTTGCAATTTGTTAAGATTACTTTGTATAATTTGTGTACATACATTTTAGCTTCAGCCAAGCGTATACTGCATGCTTTGCAGAAATAGAAATTAATAAACTATAAAGAATATAAAGAAACAAACTCTGAGCCGAAATGCTTGCGTCGATCATTTTTGGATCAGCGGCTAGCGACCTCTGATCAATCCTCCAAAAGCTAGCTTTTAATTCCCATTATAATTCAATCAAATTTAGAAAGGACATTTCGTTAAAGCTGTCTGATATCCCAGATATCGCTTTCTAAATAAGCGAAAAGGTCGTGACATCTTGCAAGATATTTCTCGTGTGGAATTGCTCTATTATCAATGTGACAGGGCTCCATACTCCGTAATTACCTCTTTAATTATGCTTTTAACAAAGAAATCTAATTATGATGATAATGGTATAATTACGGCAGTTTATTCAACTATCCTCGAGAGCACTAATTGTATTGAAGGTTTCGCTCATAAATTGACATTTAATCATGTCAGAAGAATTGTTTGGTTGCCCCAAAATGCGATTTTTTTTTCACAAGAAGTGTCGTTGGTCAGAACAAATATAGAAAGTGAGAAAATAAGATTTAGAAGATATTGGAAAGTCAGAGAACATCTGAAAATATCCTTTCAACTTTTATGTGACATGCAGATCTGTAATTTCACTCAAATTCTTTTTAGTAGACTTAAAAAAAAATTGCTCAGGTCTGTTTGATAAGTGAGATTTCAAAGTTGGTGGACGGAGGTTGTGAACAGTATAATTCCTTATTTCTTATAACGACTATCATTATTTTCTTTAGTGTAACTTTAACCCGGGGGTGTGCGTATCACAAGCCTTGCTTTTTCCAGCACACCCCTCCATTCTTAATTCATAATTGCTTTGTCGTTTAATTCAACCCTTTATTTGTAAACAATTATCCTGTAAATATCTGTATGCGATTTTCCTTTGTAATTTTTTTTCAACTTATGTTTGCTCGATATTGTTCGCATTTATTTTTGTTATATTGTATGTTTTTTTAATGGAAAATAAATAAATAAATCTATCAAATAGTACAGAACGAATGCGCATCTGTTCGTATGCGCACTCGTTTTCTCATTTTATACTGTCAACAACCCTCCGTTGATTAATTTCGAAAGCTCACTAATCTTAAAGGTTAGATCGGTGGAGGGCATCGAAACAGTTACTAATTTTTTTAATATTTTTGCTTTAAAGACATTGTCACACATTGCAGTTGCATAATATAAAAAAATTCTCAAACCAAGCTGTCTGTCCTATCTAAATATATTCAGATAGATGAAAAATCAATAGAGGATCCAAAAATAAAGAAAGGTATTCATGCACTATCAAGATATCTATGTACATTGAATTAAGGCGTAAGGATGACGCATTATTTCCTGTACAAAGCCTATGGAGGCGACGTTTTAGATTTTCGCTTGTTTCATGCAAGCACTAAACGTTGATTTTAAAGCCTAATATTTTCCCAGTTTAGTTTATAGGCACCATCAACCTTTCAGATAACCTCTATAGAATCTGGCAGTTGAGATTTTTTTTTGTATGAAAACAATATTAAACAATGTCTTTAAGAGATATGACGGAAAAATTTAATGAGTGATTTTCAAACAATCTGTAATTTTAACATTCGTTCCTTTCTCTTCCCAACAGATTGTGTCTTGGCTGCTCATCCTAACTGCTTCTGCATTAACCAGCGCTCAAGAACCTAACTGTGAGTATTTGACGTAATTCAATTCTTTATTTGATTTGACCTAGTTTTTTTGTGTTGATTTCATTGATTTCTGTGAAACATTCTATTGTGTATGCTTTATTATGTATAAATTATTAATGTAATTATTAGGGGCCAACCTTCTTTACAAGCCTCGCTTCTTTGCTGGCCTCTATTTATTCATTTCTTTTGTAATATTAGTTATTTCCATTATTATTAATTACTGTATTATTTTAACTATCAAAGGAATTGAAAAAATAAAATGATTTGATTTGATTTGATTTGAAAGGCACAGTGTATAACATTGTTTTCGTTTTAAAAATTATCAACTGCCAGATCATAAAAGCTCCCTAAATGGTTAATAATGTACATAAACCGAGCTGTGGAAATAATATGCTTCGATTTTAACGTTTAGTGTTAAAAAAACCTCAATATTGAATACATAGGCACACTCTGCAAGAATAAATTGACAATAGCACACATTATCAAATTTTCCTAGATATCTTGATAAAATTCCTTCTTTCTGCACTCTTTGTTTGTTTTTTCATCAATCTGAAGGATTTGCAATAACATAGATTAGACAGCTTGATTTGATATTTTTATTGAATAACAATGTCTTCAGCAAAAGTTAATTTCAACACTAACAAGACTGTCGGCCACTCACCTGTGATAAAAGCATGCAAATTAATATGAAATTCATCCATATCCTGTAACGGTTGTAATCTCTCATAATTTGAATCCTAATAACCTCCAACGAATCGTGATAGCTGAAACACGGACATAACAAAGTAATTCTTATACTCAAGTATATTCCATGCAAATTCCTCCCTTCCCATCATGCCCATATATTTGAGTTTTCTTATGCTTACTAAATAATAATAATAATAATAATTCGGATTTATATAGCGCCTTTTCGGTCAGTATTGACTGGTCAAAGCGCTTCCGATATTATTACCCGGTCACTGGATGGCAATTCAAGCCTTAGCATCTAGGCAGCCAAATAGNTTCCCCCCCCCCCCCCTCTGATCTTCGCTGTCGATAGCGCAATTTTGCCGAAATTTGGCATGCACATAGCCCGTGATGTTACCTCTTAGATTGCGTAGTCAAATGTTTCAAAAATCGACTCATTATGCTAATTAGGCATTAATTAAGCATAATTATGCGTGAATTCTCCTAAACAGCAATAAAACACTTGCTGAAGCTTCAAGTGTGCTTTTGTTTGTTTTTTTTTTTTGGTCTAGATACTCATAGTAATGTTTCAGACATATTATCATGGGAAAAAATGCAATCAAAATTTATTTTTAATGTATTCTATTGTTTTTTGTGAAAAAATATTATGGTGCGAGCTTTTGCGTTCTAGACTTCTCGCGAAAAATGTTAAGGGGAGCTTAAAGGCATTGTATAACACTGTTTTTGTTTTCGTTTTAACATTTCTCAACTGTCAGATCATAAATGCTACCTAAATGGTTAATTATGTACATAAACTGAGCTGTGAAAACAATATGCTTCGATTTTAACTTTTAGTGTTAAAAAAAAAACTAAATATGGAATATATGCCCTATGTAGGCACACTCTGCAAGAATAAATTGACAGTTGCCCACTTTATCAAATAGGTGGGTTTACTTATATATTCAAATTTATGTGCGTTTAACGTAGTTACGCGGTATTCCATAGACCGGTTGATAACAATAAGACTACAATACTTGGAAACGAGTTTGCATGCATTACTTGTTTCTATGTCGGGCATGCCTCGGGCAAGCTTTCGGGTTGTCAAGAACAACCTTTGTGTTAGGAGTATGCATAAAATGTGCATCTATTAATTAAACCCGCTTATTTTCCTAGATATCTTGATAAAAATTCCTTCTTTCTGCACTCTATATTGTTTTTACATCAATCTGAATGACTGCATTACAACAATAACTATTATATCAATTGAATGATTTTTTAGTTGGGTAGATAAATAATTGAAATAATTCTTGCCTTATCCCAACATGGATAAACACTGACTGACAGTGCTTTACCGAGAAGCTGTGAAAAAAAAAATTCACAGGCATTCTTCTTCCATCGGCTCTCGGTGGTCTAGTGGTAAGACACCTGTCTATAGTTATCAGGAGATCGTGGGTTCGATTCCTACCCGAGAATGCCTGTGAATTGTTTTTCACAGCTTCTCGGTAAAGCACTGTCAATCAGTGTTTATCCATGTTGGAATAAGGCAAGAATTATTTCAATAACTATTTTCTCAGCCATTCACGTGTGATAAGAGCATGCAAGTTAATAATAATATAAACATCATCCATATTCTGGAACGGCTGTCATCCCTAGTAATTTGAATCCTAATGTACGGAAGCTTAGAAGTGCCCCCAGCAGCCGAGATAATTGTGGATGTGAAGACGAAAAGGAGTCAAGAAGACAAAAAGATAACATCTTGGATCTCGGCAAATCGACTTCTGTAAGATAAAAAAGACAAGAAGACAACATCCTGAGAAGTCGAAAAGACGAGAAAAATAGTCAAGAAGACAAGAATACAAGATCTTAGTTCTCATCAAATCGACTTCTGTGAGACGAGAAGACAAGATCTTGGATCCAGAATCTTGTCTTCTTGCCTTCTTATCCTACATAATTTGACTTGACGAGATGCAAGAGTGTCGTCTCGTCTTCTCCTCTCACAGACGTCGACTTGACGAGATCCAGGATCTTGTCTTTTTGTCTTCTCGACTCACAGAAGTCAACTTGACGAGATTAAGGATCTTGTTTTCTTGTCTTCTTGACTTTTTTTCTCGTATTTTCGTCTTCTCAGTACCTTATCTTCTTGTCTTTATTGTACTACTGAATTCGATTTGCCGACGTCCAAGATTTTGTTGGTTTTTTTGTCTTCTTGACTCTTTTTCTCGTCTGCTCGTCTCGACTTCTCGTCTTCACATCCTAAATCATCTCAGCTTCTGGGGGCACTTCTAAGCTTCCGTACTAATGACATCCAACAAATTGTGATAAATGAAAAACAGACATAACAAAGTAATTCTTATACTCTAGTGGATTCCATGCAAATTCTTCCCTCCCCATCATGCCCATGTATTTGAGTTTTCTTATGCTTACTAAACAAAAGCCTGGGGCCGTCTTTACTTCTTGTGCCATTCTCGTAACATAGACATTAGCGTTGATATGACTATGTTAAGAGGACGTCATAAGAACTTAAGACGCCTTAGCATGAAGAGGATAGGACCATTTCGTGCAATCGGCCCCTGATCTCTGTTTAGAGGCGCGATGATCAAAGGGTTAAACATGATCAGAGGGTTAGGTAAGGACTTGAGTGCGGTTGAGTGATATGCAGTCCCTGTGTGTTCAGTATAAGAGAATATGCAGAGGAGTGTGTTAAGAGGGTGGCACAAGAACTTAAGACGCCTTAGCATAAAGAGGATAGCTAAGACTATTTCGTGCAATTGGCCCCTGCTTCTAATCATCGTGATTATTTTAGTACCACTAAACTAATTCAATATCATCAAAAAGTAATTTCCATTAACCTTCTCGGGTGGTTGCTTTTTCTACATCAAGCGGATACCAACGTATAATTAGCAAAATAATTTCTCTTTAGCACCAGAGAAAATGTATGATAACAAAAAACTTAAAAATTTCTGTCATTATTATTATTTATTATCCTTTATTCTGCAAATTCAAAACAAAACAACTACAGTGTCGAATTGCATTTCAGACTATTTATTATCAGACGATTTTCACGTTTATAGATACTCCATATCTATTACGAGCCTCTTCCATAATCGATTTTCATTCATGGTTGGGCGAAAACCGAATAAGGAAAAAACATAAAATAATATTTTAAAAATCGACTTAATTCGTAATGATTTGGGGAAATATTTGATATGTGTATATGAATGTCACCTTTTACGGGGTGTATCAATAACAATCATAAGGCCCCGGTCACATAAAGGCCCGGAAGCAACACGATTCATCGCGATTCTTTGTTAATTCACAGTTAACTGCCTAAGAACAAAGAGTCATGTTGAATCGAGTAGCTTCCCGGGCCCTATGTGACCGGGGCTTTACACTTTTGTAATGGCTTTCAAAATTCATTTTAAACTATGATCGACGGATCTTTCCATTTATAGATGCTCCATAATCATATCGATCATATGCCGCTTGAAAAATCAATAATCAGAACAATATAATCATTTTCATAATTTGCCGAATGAATAATAATAATAATTTTCATTCATGCTTTGATGAACACCGACTGTTTATGCATAGGGTGTCAAAATGCCTTGCGTCAAAAATAAGCATGAGGCGTCTCAAATAACTTATCAGGACGATTATTCTCTCTAAAAGAAAATTCCAAAGTCTCGAATGTATGATAATCGTTTGTCGCATCTTTTGGGGGTGGGGGTTTATGATGATATTTTGTCATGTTATAATTTTGTCACTTTCTGTTAGCAATTCTTTTTGCTTATACATAGAAGAAAATAATAGCTATTTCCAACATTTTCATCATTATTTTGAGCTCGATCCTTCAACTTATCCTGGACGCTATAGAAATAATCTATATTATTATTATTATCATTATTTTTTATTATTATTAATATTATTATTATTAATATTATTATTAGTATTATTATTATAATTATTGTTATTATTATTTCTACTATCATTATAATTATTATTATTATTATATTATTAGTATTATTATTATCATTATTATTATGGGCTACCTTACTTCGTGCGGACACTCGGTGTAGGCGTTTTTAGAGATGAGTTAGGGGAGCAGTAATGTTGTCATCCAGAGATTGGCTAATTATTGGCACACAATTTGTTAAATCCATTTTTCTGTCTTCCTCTATTATATTTCCTTGCGGTATTTCAATAATTCTTCTTTTACTTATCAATATCGTAATCATTATTATCATTATTACTACTACTATTATCATCATCATTATTATCATCATTATTATTATTATTATTATTATTATTGTTATTATTATAATTATTATTATTATTATCATTATAATTATTACCATTCATGTTGTTCAAAAAATATAGTGATCTTGGAGGAGCAAGGGATGGAAAGTGTGCTATATAAGTGAATCTAATATTTTTATAACTATTAGCATAATTATCATTGAATCATTGACCCCTCCCCCACCCAAAAAAAATACACTTGGTGCAAGGAAAAGTCGATGGCTGAGTACCCCCCCCCCCCCCCCTTAAGATTTGGGAAAACCATCTCTCTGCCTCCGTTTACTATGATTATTTGTGTTATTCGTTGTTATTACTAGTATTATACTATCATTAATATTATTTTCATTCCTATCATCACTATTACTATTGTTATTATTATTATCATAAACATTATTAATATTATTATTATTGTCATCAACATTATTAATATCATTATTATTATTGTTATCATTATCATTATTATTGTTATTATTATTAGTGTCACTATTACTATTATTATTGTTATAATTATTATTATTACTGTCATCATTCATTCCTACAGGTGATGTTGAAAGTAACAACTGCACATGTGTGATGCCGAAGCTCTATGACTGTGAGCAGGTGGATCTAACTCTCAACCCCGTACCAGAAGGTTGCTCGCTGCTGAAAGAAGGGCTCGCCAGTTCTGCGCACTCCAATTTAACGTGTGGTTTCAATGACACGTACAATACCTTGCCCAACGATTGGGTAAGTTTAACATTGTGTTCTAGATTCAACAACGTGAAACATGCAAGTATACTCTCTCCAATCATTCAATAATATCGACTCATATTCACTCATTCGTCGACAAAAACAATATTGACAACAATATTCAGGGAGTAGCCTGCCAGAGAGACTGATCTGAGCCGGGGTCTATTTGAAGCATTTTCAGGTGCTTTTTAACATTGCAAATTATTGGAAATTTTCGAATCTTACAAAATTTTACAAAATCTTACAAAAATCTTACAAAATCAACTGTGAATTAACAAAGAGTCGGAGTGAATCGTGTTGCTTCCGGGGTCCTATGTGATCGGGGCTTTAGATTTACATCCACTGCTAGTGATCAAAGCTAATCTAACGTGTCCTTTCGATTAAACAATGTCTTGCCTAACAATTGGGAAAGTTTTACTCCGACTACTAACCACCACCAATCTAATGCGTAATTTCAATGCTGCATACAACTCCTCGCCTAACCTGCTAACGATGTTGTTAGTTTTAAATTGAGTTCTCGTGACGACATGTGAGTTTTATGAAGCATAATTCCTTGCCAAGTGATAAGGTAAGCTTTACTTCGACTACTAATCACTACGACCAATCTAACGCGTAGTTTCAATGATGCATATAGTTCCGTGCCTAACGATTGAGAAAGTTAAACATTGAGTTCTAGGGACGACAACATGTGGTCTATATGATGCATGCAATTCATTGCCCAATGATTTGGTAAGTTTTACCTCGACTAATAATGACCACGAGCAATCTAACTTGTGGTTTTAATGACACATACAATTTCTTGCCTAACGATTGAGTAAGTTTTATCTTGAGTTCTAGTAACCACGACGTGTGATTATTATGAAACATATCTATAAGTTGTGAGTAAACTTACCGAACAAAGACTCTTGTCGCTTCGTGTTCGACCGCGGCTTCTATTCGACTTGGGCTGTATAGCTTGAGTCTTAAGTATCTTTGTGGACAAGACCTTGAATGAAAGCGGCATGGGTTGCCGCCGATCTCAGCGGAGGAAGGACACAAGAGAGGTACACATTATTAGTTTCGGTCTGCCGCAAAATTCACAGTGTATATTAATCAGGAGTGTGCATTTTGAGAATACTTCACAATATTATGAAACCTTCGCAAAAACTGAAAAGGCGGCGTAGTCCGTCATTTCAGACTCAGCAGTATATGCACTGCATGTATATACACTGTACAAATTCAACATCGAAATCCAATAGTCTGTGCCTGCAGACTGGGGGGGGGGGGGGGGG